>DF240188.1:0-98263 GCA_000507305.1 Breviolum minutum Mf 1.05b.01
ACAGGACTGCATCCATTTTTATGACAAGATGGCATGAGACAGGACTGCATCCATTTTTATGACAAGATGGCGTGAGACAGGACTGCATCCATTTTTATGACAAGATGGCATGAGACAGGACTGCATCCATTTTTATGACAAGATGGCATGAGACAGGACTGCATCCATTTTTTAAGACAAGCCAGCATAAGACCGGTGCTCATCCATTTTACATAGGTATGTATATACACATATATACACATATTTATGTACATATATCTACTTCCCAGAAGGAATGTTTACATATTTGTGTGGGAGCTGTGGAAAGCAACTCTGCAGCGGTCAGGTGGCCTGCCCAGGACTGTTGCTGGCCTTGCCTCCTTGATGTGTAACAAACCGAACCAACATCGTAGAAAGATCAGCTCCAGCGACGAAACAGGAGAAGATTGAAAGGGTTTGGCCCAGGCGCCTAGTGGCTCAGAGAGGAATAAATTGGTACGCAGATAACTGGGTGAAAAGTGTGAAACCGACGCGATCGAACACTTCTGCACTCAGCCTTTCTCCACCGTGAAACAGCATAACTGCTCACAACTCATAAGTATTCGCAAAGTACGGCATAGCAATTTGCTCAACTCAAATGACAAGGTCATTATCAGCTCATATTCAATTGCTGTTGCAATGCGGTAGCAATGCCAAGAAAAATATAAGCCTGATGACCTCCTCCACCCACTTGGATAGTACAGATGGACAGATCCATGAATGAACTCATAGAATTAAAGCATCTTGCCCACACCTCAGTTTTCTCAATTCCACGTAGGCTTGTGATGCTATGTCCCACCCCACAGCATCCTCTTTACTGGCCAAACATGTTTTTTTTTTTCCCTCCTTTCGCTTTCCTCAAAGACGACATCATGATGATTGTTATCACTGATCATCATCATGGTCATTGCTACGATAAATCTTTTCAGTTGATGTTTTCGGATTACATGTTCTTGCTTTCACCACAGTCAAGTCCTTGTCATTGTATACCGTTTTGATCTCATTATTCTTATCATTAACATGCTTGTCCCCATTTTCTTTGCCCAAATCTCATGTATGAACCACAGATGACCCGGTGTTCCAACGTCATTTTTTTATCGGTGTGAACATCCAACTTTACATCACGTGGCAACAGTTTCCCTGGTGCGGATTTTGCAATTGCACTCCTTTGCACTGACATAACCGCTTTTTGACTAGCCCTCCAACCCTAAACCGACTGAACCGCAAACCGTATTATGTTTTGTTCTCCGATAAAATGAAAAATGCAATCATGTGACTCGCAAACAGTTTTTCTCATTGTGCCTCAAAATTCATCGTCTGTTGCACAACAGTTTTCCAATGCAGACGATCACCGTCCATTAAATCTACACCAATAATTTTGGCAAAGTTGCAAGTCAAAAAAATGGGGCGATATATAGATCCTTGGTAGACCCACATTGCAATGCGAAAACAGCGCCGCGTGATCTAATGAGCACTTGCTTGGTTCTGAGAGATTCCAGAAGATTTTACAACCCTTTTCAAACAATTTGTGAAAGTTTCACTGCATTTGCGTGACAACGTAACCCCATAGAATTGCGTCAGACGTAGATGTAGAGGTAGAATGAGGTAGATATAGAGGCAGATGTATACGCATGCAGACATAGACGTAAGATTAGGCGTGTGCGTACGCATACTGTAGACACAGACATACAGGTAGCGTACACGGTAGACGTCAATGCAAAGGCAGACATAGAGGTACACGAAGACTTAGAGTGGGGGTAGAGGTAGAGATAGAGGTAGATGTACACGTGAACGCACAGGTAGATATAAAGGTAAACCCAGACTTAGACGTAGACATAGGTATATATGTACATATGTCCACATATATCTGCAGACATATAGACATATAGAGACATAGAGACATATAGACATATAGACATATAGACATACAGACGTATAGACGTATAGACTTTTAGATATGTAGACATAGTTACATACGCATAGACAGAAATGCAGAAAGAGTCAAACAGACAGACAGACAGCAAAGGAGACCCTGTAGGGCTAGAGAATTGTACGTGCAGATTCTTATGTTCGCAGATGCTTGAAGTGATACCGCAGACGGCATTTGCTCAGAGCGATTCTGACCACCAACAACTCTCTGTCGATTCATTTATTCTAAGTTTGATTTGCAAATGCTAGATACTTTCAAAATGACTTTTCATTGGATTTAGTATTATATAAGGCTTTGTTACACTGGCAGATAGGTTGATCGAGCCTCCGAGTATCCTTTTGCAATGGTTCACTAGTCTCAGTTCTCTTCTGAGATGGTGATGGCGGCACAAGCTCGTCGCGGAAGCAAGCGTAGCCATGCGGCTGGAGATTCCACCAATGTAACAATGATCGTGGATTCTCTGGGCTGACCCAAGAGCTATTGATCAGGGGCTTAGGACTCACCAGGACCGGGTTTCTGCAGTGTATCCACAAGACGTAGGAAGGTTTTCATCTGAAGATGAAACTATTTTCTTCACAGTCTATCGAGAGGACCTCATTTGCATCATGCAATGCAAATAAAAGTGAGACAGATGCGGTTCTTAGATTGCTGAAATGGGCCGTGTTTTTGTCAAATATTCTTAAGCCGATGGAGCAGGTAGGCAGCCTTGTTGTTTGTGCTTTTGGTGTATATCAATTTATAGATACTTTATGATGGGTTGAATTCTACATATACCAACACATTGAAGCCATTTGTTGGTAGGTACCACTTATTAGTGCTGTTCAAGCTTCTCAGCAATTTTTCTTCATTTGCAGGAGTTTCTGAGTGAATTGAGCTTGAGACCTGACCCGAAAGACAAGTCTAAAGAGAACTCTACATCAGAAAAGCCTTGCACGGACTTCATTGCGGCAGCATTGGAAGAAGAGCTGTTCGAATGGAAAACTGCACGATTGATGCCTTAAGGACTGGGTGAGTATGTCTTCAACAGTACTGACTGTATCAAAGCATCTAGAAAAATAGCAGAAACAAAGTATGCCTTGGTTGGTACTTGGTTTGGAATCCGTTGGCAATTTTCACACTTTTGAGGGGCTGAGAATTCTCGTGATTCGCACAAAAAACTTAACCGAGTAGAGAATCCCTTGGCTCCGAAACACCAGGCCATATGAAACGATTTTTGTGAATGGATACTCCAGGCAATTCAAGAAAGTTTCCAACAAACAAGCCACAACCATCAAACTTCTGCAGGGCTAAAGTGAGAGCCCTTGAGTAACACGGTCCTCCTGCATGGTCCCATCGGAGGGACTGGAACATATTCAGACCCCAGTATTCTCTACCCTTACATATGAAACATGTTGCATGATGCAGAATGTGATTGATGTGATTTCTGATTTGTGGGATATAGGCCAATTACTGAGAGTCTGATGCCATTCTGAATCTACTTACCCTGAGGACTGTGTCAACGATGCTTGGTGGCCTACCTGAATCTGCCACACTTGGATGGATTGACCTTGACAGACCCAGTATACATCACTCTGATCGACCTCACCTCACTTTTGGATCGTGTATCCACCCAGTCTGCTGCAAGTCCCTAAAAAGCCCGCAAGATGTTTTTTCTTCTAAGATGGCCAGAGTTGGCGGCTTGACAACGATGAAGGAAAGGGCTTTTCTATCTGGACATTGTCGGCAGCAGCAATTTCCTCACGATGATATTGTGCGTGGTTGGAGAAGCAGCCTAGCGTGTGGAGACTATTGGACACGCACTGGTGATATTCCTTGATTTTCGGGAAACAGTTTCCATAGCTACTGACAGACCCAGTATACATCACTCTGATCGACCTCACCTCACTTTTGGATCGTGTATCCACCCAGTCTGCTGCAATTCCCTAAACAGTCCGCAAGATGTTTTTTCTTCTAAGATGGCCAGAGTTGGCGGCTTGACAACAATGAAGCAAAGGCCTTTTCTATCTGGACAATGTCGGCGGCATCAATTTTCTCACGATGATATTGTGCGTGGTTGGAGAAGCAGCCTGGTGTGTGGAGACTATTGGACACGCACTGGTGATATTCCTTGATTTTCGGGAAACAGTTTCCATAGCTACTGACAGACCCAGTATACATCAATCTGATCGACCTCACCTCACTTCTGGATCGTGCATCCACTCAGCCTGCTGCAATTCCCTAAACAGTTCGCAAGATGTTTCATTTTCTAAGATGGCCAGAGTTGGCGGCTTGACAACAATGAAGCAATGGGCTTTTCTATATGGACATTGTCGGCAGCAGCAATGAAGCAAAGGCCTTTTCTATATGGACAATGTCGGCAGGCAGCATCCACGATGATATTGTGCGTGGGCAGCAGGCAGCAGCAATTGTCTCATGATGATATTGCGCGTGGTTGGAGGACCTGCCTGGTGTGTGGAGACTATGGGACATGCACTGGTGATATTGCTTGTTTTTCGGGAAACAGTTTCCATAGCTACTGACAGACCCAGTATACATCAATCTGATCGACCTCACCTCACTTTTGGATCGTGTATCCACCCAGTCTGCTGCAATTCCCTAAACAGTCCGCAAGATGTTTCATTTTCTAAGATGGCCAGAGTGGGCGGCTTGACAACAATGAAGCAAAGGGCTTTTCTATCTGGACAATGTCGGCAGCAACAATTTTCTCACGATGATATTGTGCGTGGTTGGAGAAGCAGCCCGGTGTGTGGAGACTATTGGACACGCACTGGTGATATTCCTTGATTTTCGGGAAACAGTTTCCATAGCTACTGACAGACCCAGTATACATCAATCTGATCGACCTCACCTCACTTCTGGATCGTGTATCTACTCAGCCTGCTGCAAGTCCCTTTTACAAAATCCCTAAGATCTTGCAGTGGATTCATTGGACCTCGGGACCTCAGCAATCTTGATTGGATCTATGAATTGATATGGTCAGGAGTGATCAGCGATCAATATTCAACGGGTTTCACCAAGGTGATGCAAACAAGCAACTTGCAAGGGTTTCGATTGAGGTGTCAACAAGATGGTCAGATCCAATGATGCAAGCGGAAGTGGTTGGCCAAAAACAGAGACAGGGCATCTTGAAAAAATCATCAGTGGGACACATTTCTGGCTGCTAGGGACCCTTGACAACCTGGACTTGGCTTTGCTCTCCGTGAACCTGGACTCCTTCTCATGTGGCCGGACATTTAGCAGTTTATCCCTGAAGATCTATGATTCATCGTATACAGAACTGGCAGTTCTGGATCATGCATTCTGAAAGATCGGAGAATCAAGCCTTCGATTTCCGTGAGAAGCATCAGGATGGTTTCATGCCATACAATCCTGATTGATGGTACCAACCGGCATTGCATGTCGATAAGCTAGCAGACGGTGTGCCAATGCAAACATCACGATCCTTATCAAGGGTGAAGTCGAGGACCGATACTACGATTTCCTGTTGAAATGATGAGAGGATTCGATTGGAAAGCCGGACAGAACCGGGCAAAGGACTGTCCAAGATAAGGTGATGCGGTGGCAAAACAGAGTCCATAGGTCACAGATTCCATCGAGCCAAATTCTGAGACTGACAAAGGCAGACTACATTGCAATGCACCAGGTAGGCTGGCTGTCAATTGCTCGAAATGCACTGGTTTAATGCAGGCAGTGAAGCATTCCTATTTTATTGGTGCTGCAGACGAGAATATATCCAATCTGGGGCCCTTGCTTGTTCTTGTGGATGCTGACGTTTGTGAATTCAGGATCTCGAGAATTTGCATTGAGCTGATCCGTTTCCAGTGTATGTCCCATTTTTTCAAGATTGACTTTCATAGTTCGGATGGAGGCTTTGCGAGAAGGTAGACAAGCATCCGACTGCTTCCTCTGCGCTCCGGGATCCAAGACAAGCCTTGCGAACCAAAGGGATTTGTTGCTGGAATGTTGATCCTTTTCACTTCAATGAGACAACAGCAAGCTAATCGGATCCAGCAAGCGTGAGCTGGCAGCTTGCAAGAACATCATAAACGCGACATCCTCCAAGGAGACTACTTTCATATGCCACACATTCATCACTACGTGTAGACATGGGAGTGGACGCAAGACATTGCCTTCTTCATGTGCTGGGTGCAAGAAGCAATGCGGGGTGCTTGACAACCTGCTTGACCTGGCTTTGCACCAGTCAGTGAACCTGGACCCTGTTGCATGTTCGCACACATTCTTTGTTCAAAAGATTCAGGATACATTGTGCAATGGCAGTTCTGGCGCAGACACTCAAAAATACTGAGGAAACGCTGAAGTAAACAATGCTGCTGGACTTGTGTTCACCCTGCCCCTGCCAGCTTGTCAAGATCTGAGTCATCGGAGCACGCAGTGATGTGCTCCTCTGCAACGCCCGAGAGCTGGATGGTCCGTCCAACAACAGCCGAGTTGGTATAATTGATTATGATGGGGTGTGCGATGCCGGGCTTGTCGCTGATGCGGGTGAGTAAGCGAAAGAGGCCAAAGTTGTCTCTGTGAGGTTGAAAGTTCCCTGCCTCCGCGAAGGGATTTTGTGAGCAAGTCCTTTGACCCTGGTATCGAGCTCATTTGCAAGTTTTTCCACTGAAAAAAGGATGAGGACCCAAGGGGCTACTGCAAGCAAAGTGTACATAGTGCCCGACTAACCAAAGCTCTTGCTTCAAGTGTTGTCTTGACAGGGACGTTGGATGGCCAGCTAGCCTCGAACAGGAACTGCAGCAATGCATCCGCAAGGGATGTCCTTGCGAGCCCATTCGCATTGATTCCAACTAAATTGTGCAGGCTTTGGAAGCCAGTACGCAACCCACTTAGAACAAAGGCCGTACAGATCATTCTCCGACTCAGGCCGTGCCTTGAATGACTGGAACCAGGAGCTTTGCCTTCAGCATCAGAAGCTAAGGCTTAACGAAGTGCGAGAGCAAGTGCTTGTAACGATGTTTGCCCCCTCTGATCTGTCTCCTGGTCATCTGGACTCAGCAGTTTGCTCAGTGCTCAGTCCTTTCTTGTCGTTGAAATGTCGATTTGCATTTGATAATATTCTGTCTGGAATATATGTAGCTGGCAGAGGATTCAGTGCTTTTTCAGAGTAAAGCTCAGGGCTTCTTTTCAGAGGGAAAAGAACGTTTCTTTCCCGCACTTGGAGCACCGCAAAGTCTTCATTAGCAGTATGTGACCATAGACCGAAGCCATTCAGCCGCTGCAGAACTTAGCCTAGGACGATCTCCTTGGTTGAATGAAGTGCTGACTGCTGATTCAGGTTTACTACACACATGCCCTCTCCCCTTCGCTATGTCACTGCCATGCGTATATGCTCCATGCTGGCATCCAATGCCAATGAGATGTTCCTTATTTTGCTGAGATGTCTTCCTTTCCAAGTAGCTGAAATTTGCTTCATGAGATGTGGCTGAAGTCAGACTTCTACTAGCAAAGAAACCGGTTTCATGGCACCATAACTAAAGACCAGGATTTCAAGTCTGCAAGACCTTGTGTCAGTCAACAGATGACTGCTTTCCAACTAAGAAGCATTGTGGAAGATGCATCAGCAGGTAGCAAAGTGGTGGCTTGTCTCGGCCTCAGCATGGTACAATTGGAAGACCGCACGTTGCTTGACAGCTGATCCCGACATGTATGCTGTTTGACTGGCCAGTGACATACAACATTTTTTTCAAACCATCGTTTGCTGAAGTTGTAGCGAGCTTTGAGCAAGCATCGCCTTTTGCACTGGATACATACCGGGCCTTACGGAGCAGAAAGATGTTACCAAGTCATGTCTTGGAAGCGTAAGAAGGAATGAGATTTCACCCTTGCGAAAAGGTGCATTGATCAAAAGCAGTATAGCCAGAAGGTGCAACTTACAGATGCATCCGAAAACTGGAGCTGATGGAACAAATCGAGACGTTGTCCACTTGCGCCACTCATGAAACATATAGAGAAGCACAAGCTTTTTGGAGATAAATTTGATAATCTGAAGTGTTTCCACTCTCTGTGCCACGGCTGGTGGTTGCCAAACCTGTCCGGATGACAGATTTTGTTCTTCGATCCAGAGATTAGCCATAGGTACTGTGAGTGGAAGTCGAGCGGCTTTTTCATGTGGCAAAACATCACTGTTGGGACACGGTCGATTTACTCTATGATTCTGAGATATCCATACTGCTCTAAAGCAAAGCTGTCACATTGAAGCAACTATGGTCTCTCTCCGGAACTGGAGGTGCGCGCAAGATGGAACCTCATTTTTGACTGGTATATTGCACTAGATTCGTTTGGACGGAAATAAATCTGATTTCAATGATAAAGAGGAAGGGTCAGGTGAAGATCGAACATACATGCGGCTGAAGCTAAAAGCCCTGGACGCGAATTTTGCCCATTGTGGTTGCTTAAGAACATGCGCCCAGCCTGATTGGATGTCTTCAAACTGTATAAATTGTATTGACAACTTTTCTGATATCAATGACACAGAGCATGCGACAGGTCAACTCTCCAGTAGACTATTTTGGGTTGATTTGATCAGGTTTGATTCTGGGAAGTCAAACTGCAAAGGTTTCTGCTGATGCGTCCACCCGTCCTTGTGAGCGAAAGAAGAGCGCTGAAAGCTGAACAAAAAAGCTACACCTCATATGGGAGGGGTTGCGTATCATCCATTTCCATAAAGACCTGTTAGAGCAATATGCCTTTAGTTTCGTTCGCATCAGTCCAAAGTCGGAGAAGAAAATTGCTTCAGCTTTTTCCAGTCTTTAAGTGTTCCAGATCATCCATGCATTTCAGGACGTTCCAGTATGCATTACCTCATCGATTTTTGCCCACTTTCTAGTCCTGCAAGAAAAGTCGATATGAGGATCTCGAAAGCGCCACGTTGTATTCCGAAAATGTTCTCCTTGCCGATTGTGTGGGTGAGTACTAAGTCTCTCAAATTGATGCCCTCCTTTCCCTTGATAAAGACTGCTGACTGTCTTCAACTTGCCAAGTTGAAGCAAAGTCACCGGTTGAGCAGCAAAACCAAATGCCGTGAATTGACTGTGGAAACTCGTCCACGACAGAGATACACTTAAGCATGAAGCTAACCATGTGGTTGTGACGAACCGTATCTTTGCAATTGATCACGACGTTGTGAACACAAGGGTCCAGGAAGTTGGCCAAATGTACCTCCAAACGGAGCATCACCAAAGCTGGAAAAAAAGCAAAAAAGACATCGCTGGAGTGACTGGAGTGTAGTTTTCAAGTTTTGCGTGGTTTTTGAAGAGGTCTGTCATGTTGGACATTGTACATGCAGAAACAGCAAGTCATGCCATGCATAACTTTCTAGCTGCATCAATGAAGGTGTTCCGGTACTTCTTCACTAGTCACGATTTTTACAGAAAACGACCATGGTGATGACAATGACGATGAAGATGACAATAATGATAGGAATGATGATAATGACATGACGACCATGACGAGGGCGAGACAGATGCTGAAATGTTGATGTTGAGGTTGATGTTTAGGTTTGCGTTGATTTGGGCGTTGATATTGATGGTGAAGATTATGATGACGATCGTGATAATGCTGGTGAGGATGATTATAGTGACAATAGGGATGATGACCACCATGATGGATGACCACCATGATGATGACAACAATGATGACAACCACAACGACGACGACGACGATGATTATGATGACGACGATGATGATGATGATGATGCTGTGGATGATGATGATGATGATGATGTTGATGATCCCATGCTGTGGATGATGAACATGATGACGCGGATGATGATGGGAATGGTGAGAACGATGATGATGATGATGATGATGATGATGATGATGATGTGGTGATGGCGATGAGGATTACTATGATGATCATCATTATCACATCTTGCAACTACTATTGTTATTCTTATTCACTATTACTGATTAATGTCTCTTGTTTTATTACTTTGATTATTGTGATTATCATCGGTACTGTCGTTGTTATTGATCATATCGCTCATTATTATCATCGCTATGGTGCCGATATCAACGAAGACATCATAGACGATAGCAAACCAGGATGGACCCCATGATTCTACGTATGATCTTGAAGATCCAGGTTGTGTTGGGCACAGGCATATGACTATCCGTATGTTGAGTGACATTTGTGCAAATATGTGGCCTCTTTGCAGCAGCTCCCCTCAAGTAGTTGTTGAACCTCGGGTGCCAATGGTGTGGCTGAATGCAGATAGAGGTGGGAACATGAGGGGATAGGAAATGCTGTAGAAATGGTGTGCACCAGACTACACTGTATTGTACCAAAGCATACTATACTATACCATACTTTGCTTTACCATCCTACAATATGCTATACTACGACATACTACAACTTTTTTACTTTGCAAAACTATAGTAAGGAAGAATAGACTATACTATACCACTGTACTGGCTGTACTATATAGATAATCTGACAAAAATGTACTTTGCTATCATATAATATCAGACAATATAACACTGTAGTCTTATTACATCATATTATATCATGTCGCATACTGAAATCCAACGCAAACATGCTGACACTACAATGTAGTAATGATAGCCGTGTAATAGTATATGAATCAATATACCGTGATGTTTTATGTTTCAATAGCTAGGAAGTATCTATTTTGCTACAACATAATAAAGTGATACAATCTAATATGGTACACAATAGTACGTTAGCGTATGATACGACACTACATCTTTTGTATGACATGTAGAGTATACAGTATGAGGTGATGTAGGTGATATAATGCAATATGAGATAATGTCATTAGTGCAATGAAACATACTGTAACACACTGCAACACAGTACAATGCTATAGAATATATTGCTACACAAGGTGATATGACACAAAAAGGTAGGATTTTATCTAATACGATGCAACACGGTGTACTTTCATATAACATGATATCTATATGTGTAATAACATGATATTATTTGACGTGTGTATGTTTTACTTTGCTGCGATGATAAGATGTGAGAATTCTGCCGAAACAGAGGTCCATGTTTTTTTTTTAAACCAACTTTTTTGTGTTTTGAATTTTATTTGTATTATGGGAGTGTGTTGTTTCTTCATCAAGACACCGATGTCAGAGCGTTCAGTATCGTTAGCGAACTTAATCTAATTGTATTCATCATGTGTATTATATTAGTTATATTGTTGATGGAACTGTTGATTTCCTTGGTGATTCTACAAGAACTGATGTGCTGAAATTTAGAATTTGATTTAATATAACATGATATGATATGACATGATATGCTAGGAGAGCAAAGAGCAGAACAGAACAGAAGCGAACATCATGACTTAGAATTACCAAATACAATGCAAACAATATGAGATGTCTTGCATTTTGCTTGCAGCAGAGCGCCAAAAAATAGAATATATCCATGTATAAGCATTGTCATTCGATTTCGCAAAGTATATGGTATTTTGAATTATATTATATGCCGCAATACAGTATAGCATCCTGCAATATTGAATATGGGATGATATGATATGCTATGCAATGTCTTGAGAGGAGACCAGCTGATACATTGTATAGTCGAATTAATGAAGAAGACAGAAGCACCAATTTGCAGAGGTGGGCCCATGTTTGAGTAACGGAAGCAGATCTTTTGAATCACTCCAACGTTCAACCCTTTCGAAATTCCATGGGCCAGATTTAGTAGTGAGGAACTTGTATCATGTCTTTTAGTGTTAACACGTGGTGAATCATGATCTTAAGGTTTGAGAGTGATAGTTCACAAGTCTCTGAGCCTGCCTGCAGCGTCAGGTGATAGATGGTTCACATCGTTCACATCAAGCCATTACAGTTGCCTGCAGCTTGGAAGCAAAGTCTTGGTCCGGTGGAATGTGAAGCAGAAATCTACCATGCCAGTTTTGTTAATCTTGATTTGCAGCCGTAGAACAATGGCCCCAAGTCTGGTATCACCAGATTGATGGAGAAAAGGGGTTACAATTGGACACATCTCACCCTCACCTTTCGTACTTGATGCAAGAGACAACCTCAAAAAACAACAACGTTAGCAAGTTTCATTGCCCCCGTGTGGCGCAATGGCGTTTGAAAGCGGTCGTGAAAAGTCCGGATGAACTACTGAGGCGGTTCCAAGCAGAGCAAATGCAGCTTTGCTACTGCAGTGATTTGATTTGTTTGTTTTACAAAATCTCAGCTGGAGCTTTGGGTTGCTGGGTTAGACTAGACTCCTAGGAGTCCTAGGGAGTCCTCACGCAAGTAGTGGCTTTCGCCATAAAGGTAAGAATTATACGGAAAAAAACTCACTTGATCAGTTCATCAATGGGCTTTTGCACATGCTTGAAGCTTCTAGCTCTTCAGCTAGGAGCAATGCTCCACCCCAAGGTGCTTTTGCCAAGGGCGGTTCAAGTTTCTATAGAAACCACAAAGGCCATGGTGGCTATGATAGCTTTGGGAGCTATGGCCACGGGGCTCATGGCAAGGGAAAGTCTTATGGCGAAAAAGGCAAGGCAAGTGCACCTCCAAAAGAGAATTATCGACAGCTACGAATACTGCCAACAGAGCTTGCCGATTTAACTGTTCCGAAGGACAGGACGTGAACCTTGAAGGGGCTACCATCTTGGGAGCAAGTCTTTCACACATAATTGAGGGAGTCTGAAGGCTTCCAGCTTTTTGTTTCTTGTGTTTTTCATATCTGCTGGGAAAGGACACGTTGCAGCATGGTGAGATGCGTTCTTTTCATCGTGGACATCTCATGGGTGCAGCAGGCCATCGGGAAATGTTTGCCCTTAACTTACGCCCGAAACAATCAGAATCACCTAAGCCAAGGCATCAAAATCATTCAGAAATCACCCCCCCCTGAAACAACATCACTTGAGCGTGGGGGAAAAAATCTGACCCAATGACGCCACCGGAGTTCATGGTTGTACAGGCGAGTTGTATTTTGAAGTCTTCGGTGACTCCTTCAATGTTCAACTGGTGATTCCTGGATCCACGAGACTGGCTGCAACAGACTGGGAGGACTGGAGATTTGGGCATGTGGAGGGGTGGTGCCCATTTTTTTTTGCACATGAGATATGTAATTACTGAACATTCTATCATATACTTTTATATACTGCATACTTCTATATACTAGACTATATACAGTATGTATATAATTATGTAATAAATACGTATATAATTTGTTAACCCATACAGATAAGAGATTCACTTTTTCAGATTCAACCTGAAGGACTTCAAAGTTCCAGTGAAATTGGCGGGCCAGACGTTCCCAAGCATTGAGGACTGTCGAAATGTTTTGGGGACCACTTGACCCAACATGGCGGAAATGTGAAACGTCAGGTGGCGATGTGTGATAATAAATGTTTGCAGATCAGACACCTTCCAGAGAGTGTGGAAGGTGGAGTGAAGTTGCCCATCAAATGGATTCTTTTTTGACATCATTTCCTGGGTTCAAAATGTTCCTCACAACGTGTTCTATATTCATTTCTGCAAGCATTTTTGATCAGTGGTGCATTTGTGAATTTTTGCAGGACTTGCAAAAACGCATTCGCAGGATCCGGGAGTTGTACGAGAGCCAAGTCAAAGAGGGTAAGTCCAAGGGACGGTTGGTCCCAGATGATGAGAAGCTAATGTGGGAGGTCTTCAGACATCATCCCTATGCTACAGAAAAGTTGATGGGTGCCACGTATATCCAAGTTGGGCAGAGTCCCAAGTCCAACAACCCAAATGACTATGCCTTCTTTATCATGAGAAACGACGAAGATGGCGATGATATCAGCTATGTGAAGTGTTTGCGATGTTTGGCAGATGCAGAACATGGGAAGCAAAACACTGAACAGGTGCTGTCTTTAGCCAGCATCTCACTTGACAAAGCCTTGCAACTTGACATCAATGGTGCGGCAATGCTACTGGCAGATGAACCTCAGGGTTCAGTTGGGATACGAGTCGAACTGGAGAAACGATTCCTGTCTCTTCACTCTGTGAGTGGCATCTATGGTCCGTACTTGTTGGGTGGAGATCCTTGTTCCTGATCAATCAGGGAGGTTTCCCATTCATTTTGAAAGATATTGAATATAAGAAGATTTTTACAGAGAGTTTTTGGTGAAGCAGCACACAAGAAACAGACCTTCTTGGTGAGAGAAGCATAGCAATAATCAGCCGCAGCCCAAGGATCTAAAGACCAGCAACTCGGCCCTGAAAATCTTGGTTGAGGCGTCTCAAAAGGCCAACATCTCTTGGGCTGGACCATTTCAACTGTACAAACCTTCGAGGCTCGGAGGCTCCAAGCCTGTTGGGCACAAAGCCTGTGTTTATTCAGGGTCTATAGGTCATCCATGGTCATCCCAAACCTGAAAAACTTATATTGTGGAATCGTGAAGCCTGAGATCATTGGACGTGATGCTTACAGTGTTACAGGAGACTTGGGCTGCCACCTCCTGCCAAAGAGGTATCTGATCTCAAGAAAAATCTGGAACTTCTAATGAAAGAGGCACAAGTGCCTGGAGACTTGTCAGGCTTCCCACTGGAAGAGGCCGCTTGGTGCTGATTTGGTGGGAGAGTGGTTGGGCTGAGATTCTCTTGTGAAGAAATCATATTGGAGAGACGGGAAATCCTTATTTTGTGGGAGATCTCAAGAGCGTTTCAACCAAGGTGAAACGTATTTCTTATCAGGCGCTGGTCCGCAGTCTGCACAGTGCGACTCAAGTCCAACGGTCTCGAAGAGCAGCTCAAGCACAGGGGCAAGGCTTGGTTATTCTGGCAAAGAACCAAGCACAGGAGCTGATGTATCTGGGCAGACAATGTAGGGCTGATAAAAAGTCCTGGAAGGTGTAAAATCAAAGTGGGTTCCCATCTGTCAAAAGTACCGTGGGGTATTAGTTACAGGTTTTTTCTTGCATTTTGGGCTACACAGGGTCATTGAGAGCATTTTCTCAAGAAGTGACCCTCCCCAAGCACTTCCAGCGCATCAAAACCAAGGCAAGAGCAGTTGCAGAGGACATTGCAGGACTTGAAGACGCAACTTGTCAACATATTTGTGTCTGAAGACATTGAAACGTTGGAAGCTTTTCTTGTTTCTCCAGTATCAACTGTCAAATAACGAAGTTGGTTGGTTTCAATCTTGGTGGCAGCTCTATGAAGTGGAATCACGGTTGCCTTGTAAGGTCAACTGATCAGCAGGAAGCTCTGCAAAACGCCAATGACAAGCTAATGGAGGAGCTGCAATTCCTGAAGCGACAGGTGCGGTGCTTGTGGAGCAGAACAGGTCTTGGAATGGATGGTTTTTCCTGTAGAATACAAAGTCTTGTAAAAGCCGTAGGGAAAAATGGATTGAAACAAACCAGCAGAGGCTTGTCACCAGTCCTTTCCTTTCTGCAGGTGGAGCCACAAGCAGCCGATCCAGGCACACAGAAGGATACTTCCACTGAGTTGCATGCAACTCGGCGATAGAAGCCCATTTCAAGCCAAGTTGGTGCATCCATTATCTTCTTTCCAACAGGGAATTCAAAGAGATTTTTTTCAATAGGGCGCACGTGGACGAAACGTCTTTCAACAAAACACATGCCGCAAGCATCCACTGCCAGCCAGTCATGTTGAGATTTTTCCTCGCCATTTCTTGGTGCCCAAAAAATTGATGCAACTGCAATTACCGCTGAATTTGCACCTTATTTCATCATTTTGATCTTAGTTGTACATAGAAACAACACCAATGTGCATATTTCAGGAACCTTCAACAAAAACTCAGCCCACCTCGTGGGTAGCCGGGTAGCCTTGAGTTTCGAGCCAAGCTTAGGATGGGCCAAGGCAGAGCTATCAATCAACGGATGGCACTCCAGTGCAGCAACTCCAAAACCTGAACAAAAGGTGGAGCCACTGGGGATAGGATGGATGAGGGTATTGATCACTGATAGGCTGATAGGAACCAACGTTTTTCCAGGCGCGATTGCCAGATGTGGAGATGCAAACGGGAAAGAATCCATTGTCCACAGGTTGCGCACAGCACTTCCAGATCATGCCGCCAGCATGCTACGAAACTCCTTGAAGTTGATGTCCAGCGAGATGTACAGCGGACCATGTCGGGCTTTTTGGGAGTTGCTGCAGAATGCTGATGACTGTCGGTACCAGGAAAGTCCATGGATCAAAGTTGCGTACTCCTCCAAATTTTTGTGGCTTGAGTACAATGAGGTGGGCTCGTCAAAAGGTTGAAGATGTTTTTCTCCAAACAACTCAGTTTTGGGTTCTGAACTTTATGTGCAGCCTGAGTAATTTGTGGTACGTTTTCCATGTCATGTTGCCATGTCATATTGTCATATTTTCTATCTGTGAGGTGGGCTTTTCCTTCAAAGACGTGGAAGCATTGTGCAGCCTGGGTGCATCCACCAAGGGACTGGGGCAGACGGGTCACAAAGGCGTGGGCTTCAAAGCCAGCTTCGTACTCTCAGCACGACCACATGTCCTGTCTGAGAATTACAAGTTTTTCTTTGATGAGGAGAGAGTGTGAAATGAATGCAGAAGGCATTTGTGAAGTGATGAGCGAAATGAATCAAATTTTTGTCCGAAGTTGTCCTGAGCCCTTGATCAGGAGAACGATTGCTCACTGCCGCAGGTGGCTTGTTTGCACATTCAAAGAGTCCAGAGACACCCATGAGATTGACAGTTGCTACTGAATGAGATTTTGTCACCTTCAGTTTTTCAAATCTTTCTGTTGGAGGTCACACCTGAAGTCCTACCGAGTGGCTTGACTCTTCCACGCAAGGCACCTGTGAAGGGCACCGCCATGTACTTGCCATTGCGCAGGGCTTTTCCCAGCGATCTTCTCGGAGAACTTCATCCTTCCACCCTCTTATTCCTCAGGCAGCTTGTCGTTTGCACATGGTGACGATGACTACGATGTTTGAGCCACTTGCGATACTGTTTCCATCGGTTCCACACCCTGCTTTGCCGAGCCGGTTCCAGGCGATTAAAGAGTATCACAGTGGAAAACGAAAGGGAGACACCTTGCCACTGCTACACCTATGTGCTTAGCAAATCCTCTCAAGACCATCGGATTGATGTGGTGACTTGCAAAAAGATAAAGAGTGACGGAGAGGATTTGCCTATGAAGGAAGAGGAGAAGGGTTGATGGATGTTGATGGGATATCGACAAGGAAGGATTTTTGATTCCTCAAAAGGTAGACAAGTGGTCTTACAACAATCAGCATTCAACCTGGTACCTTTTGCGGTCATCATACGGAAAAGTGCTTTCTTACCAAAGTCTCTTTGACCACCACCACCACCACCACAATTCATAAGTGTTTCCTGATTCAATGTCAGTTTCAGCCGTCGAGTTTGCTGGTCTTCTACTTCTAACTTCTAACTTCTAGATTCCATTCCGATCCATTCCCTTCTATCATCTTCCATTTTGAATTCCTCTGAAAGGAGCACAGTTTCTTCGTGGCTCGTTGGTCAAAGGATCCTGAGGTGGCGATCGCCTTCCCTTTGACTGGAACCACACCTTCTTGTGCGGCTGTATCCACCACCTTGCCTCTCACTAGCTTGCCAGGCCTCAAAACACCACTGAATGCACCATTTCAGCTCACAGCCAACAGAGACCTGGAAGAAGAGACAGGGAACCAAGGGGCTCAGTAAAACAGATGCTACACAATTTGGCTATCCAAGTTATAAGTGCAGGATAGATCAAGTTTCCAAGTTTAGCAACTTTGGGACATCCTCAGACATCCATCCTCCTTTGCTCTTGACTTGGATAGAGGTACTTTTTGTACAGTGCTTTCAAAGCTATGTTTTCACAGGGATGCCATTTTTGCTTGGATCACAATGTCGCATTTCAAGGAGAGGCTCTACAAGATGCTAGCCCAAAAAATGCAGCACTTCGTGACACTTTGGCTGAGTTGTGGTTGAGCACTGTGAAAGATGCAAAGCACCTGGGCTTGCCGCAGCTGCAGTTGAGGGCATGGCTGTTACTACCTGGGAACGAGTTGGGGCAACAACGTGCCTTGCGAACAATTTGAGGGGATGCAAACTCCAAATTTTCATTCATTGGATGTTTTCTTACGAAGATTCATTTCAATTGTTGCAGTGAGTGTTGACTTGAGGTTTCTGGGCACCTTTTTATCAGAAAGTGTTCTGTGGCTTGCGGGAAGTTCCTTTGGTCCCTATTCGTGAGAGCCAAGAACTGCTGCCCACGAGCCGCTGTCGAAAAGCGGAGTCCAGCTTGTTGGGTTTACTTGGTTTAGGGCCGAAGGACTTGGCTTTGGTGAACCTGGGCATCCCTACTGAGGTGCCTCCGGCTGAATGTTTTTTTTCTCCATTTTCCCATCACTTTGAAGCATTTGTTTTTTAAACTGGGCGTATCCAAAAACATTACTGGTGACCTGTGAATATTGCTGAATTTTTGTCCATTGACTCCTCCTGTTGATACCTGTTGATGGGTGGGCCCGAGGCCTATATGGCACAGCTGCCTGAGGGTTCTAGTCCCAATTTCCAGGAGTTCAATGCCAAAGACTTGCTGCGACTCTTGCAGACAGGAAGATGGGAGGCAAACGTTGATTTGTTTTGCTCGAGGAGATTGTACATGTAGTATGTATGTATACATATGCAATAACATGTATGTATATATATACATATTTATACTTTATACGTACATTGTTTACCTAGTATTGTTATACATTTTCCTCTACATTTTGTAGACTCCACAATTTTTTTCTTTCGTGATAAAGCTACAGGCAGGTTGATACAACGGAGGGGAAAGTTGCAGCCACCTTGCAGCCAGGCAAAAGGCAACCCTTGGAGGAAGGCAGTGGTGAAGGCTCTGGTGCCTTGTCTCTGTTGGCTCTTCCATGAAAAATTTCAAAGTGAAGCCGGAATCACTAGGCGTTAACTCTTGCCCAATAGGAAAAGGTTGAGTCCTTCAGTCCTCTCCCCTAATGACTTGGAAATTGAGGTGAAACGTCCTCAGGAGTTGGATTTCATGCAGCTTCGAGAGGTGCTACCGGGAGTGAGGTCCACGGTCATTCCATGAACTGCAGAAACGCTGGATGTTTGAGAGTTTGTGGAAACACTCTCCTAAACTAACACACATAGTAATCCCACCCTACAATAGGCACTATTTTGTTGATATTCTCTTACATGGAGGTATCCTACTGCCATGTTAAGCCCCTGAATTCTAGTTCCCACTTCTTGAGGTGCCACTCTTCATTCTTGCGAAAACTGGTGCCACAAAGACAAACCCACAATGGTCCAAGTGCAGAGAAGGACCGCATGATTTTGCGAAGCCGGTCATCATCATAAACACAGTGGTTTTGGGATTTTGTACATTTTGAGATTCGATGACTTTGAACGATTCCATCTGCCACAGCCAGCGAAGGACATATCTTTGCTGCTGAGCCCAAGTCAGCTCCTAGCGGCTTATTGAAAGTCCTGGATGCTGATTCTTCGTGTAAGGAAGACAAGGTCCGGAGCAAGTCTGGGTCTTTTTGGCTCTTTCGTTTGCGGTCAGACTGGTTGGTGAACCAAATCAGGCCAAACAGTTGGTCTGGTTAAAAGATTGTAAGTGGGATGTTCACCATATCAACTGGTACACGCACGGTTTTGCCCAACAGAATAGTTGCAGCTTTAGTGTCATGAGACACTTCTACCTGTTCGATGCCTTCAGAGAAAATAGAAGAACGGAACTAGCGACCAGCAAGAAGGATCATTGATGGGACTACGATGTATGAGTTGCAATTATGAATGTGACAATTTTTGGTGACTACAAACAGATTCACGTAAGACTTCATGAAAGACGACTTTGTGAAGCACTGAGCTGCATTATTTCATGTGTTGAATTTGAAGACGGGAGGAGCTCTTGAAGATGATGGGTTGTGGAGGAAAGGCCACAGCCCGAGATGTGGGCTATGCCATTGTTAATCAATCCATGGGAGTGACCCAGGTGCCTCGTCTTCTGTGTTGGTAAAAAACTGGGGATTCAGTCTTGTTTTTGCACTGTAGGGTTGGTTTGGAGATGATTCCTGGGCAAGGATTAAGTTGTGAAGCCTGAGGATTTCAAGCAAACTTATGAGTTTCATGTCGAAAGGTGCTTGTACCCTGTTCAATGCAGTTGTATTTGGAAGCTCTTACCAGGCCGAGGATGAGCGTTTCTCTTGGAAGAACCTGGCCTATATCGGTCAACATTGGGACATCATCCTCGACAGCCAAGCGGCTGACGCGAAGTTATCGAAGTTGACACGTGAAGAGATGGAGGATCTCCTGAGAAGTATTTTGGTGCCTGAAGGTACTGCTGGTGTACTTCATGTTCCCCGCGAGCTGTATACTCCCTTTGTCCTAGGCCAGCAAGAGTCTTTTGTGTCAACTGACATTTACGAATATATGCATCACTGCTTCAGGGTAAACTTCACCTGTTGATATGGCGATAAGCCAAGTCCATTACGACTTTTTCCAGCATCGTTTCAGCCGTTCAAATTCCATCCTCGAAAGGCCGCAAGCCAATTACCCAGATTGAGCGCAGTAAGCTGGTGCAGGAACCTCCAAGTGCTACTGGAGTCTCGCCCTGCAGGAGGAGGATTGTGGAGAAGTCAATTTAATCTCAAACTTTTTCAGCCAAAAGCGATTCCTGTTGGTCCGTTGGTTGTGATAGATGCAAAGTGTTCCCGGGTTTCAACTGCAATTTTGACTTTAGTAGTCTTACCTTGCCAATGCAATCGCAGAGTCATCGGATGTCATATGTCAAGGTGTTCAGCAACGCTTATGGTGGGAGCGTGTCTTCCTACGTCTGGGCGTTCAGTCTCTATGCAGCTCCGGGGCCTTCACGTTGACACTGCCCAAGGGTCTCTTTGCAGAGACCAAGGTCGGGATGTTTTGAAGGGCAGTGATGGACATGGACCTATGGGCTTCACTTAGGGTTCATGAGTTGGTTTGGAAAGGATTGAACATAGACGTTCTTTTTTTGAGTCTCTGTAAATCTGGCTGTTTAGGCATGCAATGATCTTGCAGCTCTCTTGGACTACTACGAAAAGCTTGGTGTTTTGGAGACATTGCGCAGCTGCTCTGAAATTGAAGATTGTGCTGACCAGGTTAGGAAAGTAGTTCATGGTGGCAATGATCGCAAAAGGCTCCTAGGGCCAGCCTTTCAACAATATCTTGGGCCCGACTTTGTGGTGCTGGTCTGTACCTGGCCAATCAACTCGGAGTTGATTTGCTGTTTGTTTTGACAAACGATGACTGGTTGCAGCATTGCTGCGCCGGATATCCTCCTGTTGTGAGATGTATAAGAGTGGGTGAGTCTGCGAAAATGTGATCCGTGTTTGTATTTAGCGAGAAAATGATCAAACTCAATGCTGAAAGATCTAAAACCCACAGCTCTGAAACGAAACTGGTGAGCTGTGCAACCGGAGTTGAAACATTTTGCAGTTGAGGTAAAGTAGCAGCTGAACAAAAACTTGCAGAGCGCCTACTGGAGGCCGTTGGGAAGGTTTGAATTTTCTGAAACAAACATTTCTTCAAATTTTTATTGGCAAAGATCTATGCACAGATGAAATGCTCAATTTCTACTCTGCCATGACTGGTTCATGCCTGGTCATCCTCGCTGTTCCAGTTCTTGTTGACCCTGGATGGAGGTCATCATGCAACCGACAGCTGCCACCTACCCTTTGCTTTAGATCTTTTGCTGTGTGTTGTGGCTGCTTGCGCCAGCAAAAAAAGGGGTGTTTTAAACATCAACCAGTAAAAGCAACATCAATCCAAGTCAAATCTTTGGTCCGTTTATCCAGTTTTGTTTGGAAGAGCCAATCATATGTCACTTGATTGCTTGAAACTGAAGCTTCCCAGGATCTCGTCTTGAAGCTCCTGCACCGTGCGGCAGCACAGGGCATCAAGACGTGGCTTTTAAGCTGCAAATTTCTGGCGGAGGAATGCCCAGCTGTTGGAGGAGGTTAAGACAAAGGGACAGCTTTGGGTACCAAGTGATGGACCAGAAAAGGCAAGTGCTGGATGCTTGGGTTGACAGGAAAATACTTGGTGATCATTATTGAATGCGTGTTTTTTTTGAACCACGGCGGCTACTTTGATTTTGCAAAAGTGGCACAGGTCTCGAATTTTGGTCAGTTTTTCTTTCCAAGACTTACTTCTGCCATTTTTTCAGTAGTCTTTCAGCTTTCAGATCAAGGAGAGAAGGTATGTTGGCGGGAGATCGAGCACCTGCTCCCTCCCTGGACTCGAAAACATCATCGAGAGTTGCTGAAGGAGTTCTTTATCTCAGGTTTAGGTGTCTTGGCAAAAAACTATTCCTAGAAACTCTCAAAACTCTGAACTTTTATTGAACCCTGGCATTTCCTGCATTTGATTTTGCTGGATTTATCAGCATTTTTTCAGTTTGTCAAGTAACCATGGCGGGATTTCCCAAGGTCTTGCTGAAGTCGCAGCGACTCCACCTGTCCCAAGCGCAGCGGAGATTAAGGAGACTTTCCCAGATGTCACAGAGTCTGGTACCTTGGAAAACAGAATGAACAGACATGGTTGTTATGAAAGGATACCAGAGGATAGA
The DNA here is from genome assembly GCA_000507305.1 of Breviolum minutum Mf 1.05b.01. Taxonomy (NCBI): domain Eukaryota; class Dinophyceae; order Suessiales; family Symbiodiniaceae; genus Breviolum; species Breviolum minutum. The sequence continues at coordinate 22,488 of DF240188.1, forward strand.
CTTGATTGATTAGATTGATTTTGCCGAAATTTCGTCGTGGATTCAGCAGGTTTGTTGAACGTGGAATGGGATCCATTTTTGGCTTCATGACATGAAGATGACATGGGTAGATGTTCATCTTCCAGGTAAAGCTTCAATGGGCTCCCATCAATCCTTCGACGAGATGAAAGATGATCTCATGCATGGCGGTGGCACCACGGTGTGTGTTGGAGGAGTTGTGTTGGCAAGCAGAACGGGATCTGCATCAGCTGATGGTGTTGCACATGGATTTGCACATTCCAGAGGCCAAAATGAGATTGGGAAAAATCCGTCATCTGCAGTTTTCTATCTGCAGTCCTAAAATTCTGGTATTTGGTACGGAACGGCGGAACGGGTTGCAAGTCTTGTCGATCTCATGGATGAGTTGTATCCAATGGCAGGTCCAAAGAGACCTTTAGATGCCAGTACCAACTTGGTGGATCTACGTCCCCACAAGGTAGCTTGCCACCAGGGTGGACGGGCAATTTTCCACATGTGCCTTCGACGATTCTGTTTGCCCAGGTGAAACGAGAAAGTGAAGAGCAGCTGCCGTTGGCTCCACTACCACAGCTGAGAGAGAGGATGGATGACAATCCGTTTGAAAGCGCAGAAACTTGTTGTGGCATTTCTTTTACTGTATTAAGCCGTCTAAGCTGTCTACTGTCTATCCAAAATATACTTTACCTTCTGATCAGGGACGATCATCTCATTCCAAAGGGCTTAGTGGTTTCACCTTGCTCCATTTCAGTCCATTTCCATACAGTATCTGGATGGTTGGCAACCGAGGATGGGGGAGCATTACCAACATTGAACCCTGGCGAGCCAAGTTTCAACAACCCTGGCTTTGTGTCGCAATTTCCTCCGTTGCCAGTGGTGGCGAAACTGTTGGTTGAAGTCTATCATGCGAATGGTGGAGATGAGTTTCTTCATGGAAGCAAGGTAGCTCTGATCTAGAGTAGTTTCTTCGTGGGGTTGTTGGTCTTGAAAGGGGTTAAGACTCATGTGAGTAAGCCTTCTATTCAGTAAGATGCAAAAACCATCTTGTTTTAGACAACCATGACATCTATAGATGAGAAGCAGTCCCTGACTCAGCAGCAACTCTTGACATGTCTTGACCTACTTGCAGGTTCCAGAATATTCTGACTTGTCCATCACAGAGATTCGATTTTCTCAAACCTCCGTATCTGCGACGTTTCGGCATGGTGCTCTTAAAGGCCACCGGGTTTCTCAGGGTCAGCAGGGTCTTTTCAGCCCAGGGTGCCATATTTCAGTTGCAAGGTTTGAGGGGTTGCCATCTTTCAGGCCGGCGCTTGCTGGATGTTGCGTCGGATGTACGCAATGGAAAACTGAGTGCTTCCCAGCTGCCCTTGTCCGTGGTGATGCATGGCCAGCAGTACTGGACACTGAATAACCGCTCCCTTTATGCAGCTTGGCACGCAGAGCCATTGCAGGAGAAACTTTGGATCCAAAGTTGACTTGCAAGATTTACTCCAAATTGTAGAAGCTTGCAGAAATGCAATGGAATCACAGAATTCACTTTTGTTTCCACATCTCACTTTTAGATCGCTCTTGTGCTTTTGTTTCCACACCCAGGTACTCAACAAAGCATCACGACAGCGTGAGCCCTTGGTGGCACGAGTGGCCATTTTTCAGCTGTGTCCTGTGACGGCCAAATTTCTGCAGCTCCGTTGCGGCTCCTTATTGGAGGAGCCAACGGGAAGATCAAATTGCCATGGCTGCCATGGTTTTCTGTGGCTTTTGATGGATGTTTTCTGTGGCTTTTCTGTGACAGGAGCCCAATGAGCCTGAGGACGAGTCGGAAGGTGAAGCGCAAGAACCTGAGTTCGATGTGAAGGACTTCTATCAATTGCAGCAACCGCAGGGATTGTGGAATTGCCAAATTGCCCCTGTTGGGCCTGAGAGTTGTAGATTTCGTTGGACTTTGAGCTTCTGAGCAACAGATTTTACCCTTCAAAACTGGAGTGAACACAATTGGAGTGACATGTGTCATGTATAGCAGATATATTGCAAATATAACCCATTTAACCCATTGACCAGGATGAGGAGATGCTGGAACGAGGCAGCAACTTGGACAACCTGAAGCAATCTGGGCTGGCTGCAGAAGTACATTGATTCACAGGCGTTGAAGTGCTTTGCGAGGCACAAAAGCATTCAGAAAAAGAGGCGTGCCCTGTTGCAGAAGCAGGACGAGATTGTGTACATATACCATTGATCTATTTGTTCAAACAATGGTAAAGCTGCTGAGGAAAGATTGTGATAGTTTCAATTTTGGTGAGAGGAAGACACCGCAGAAAGTAAATATGTGTACGTATGTATATGTATAAGACTATATATACTATACATGATATGCATTTAAAAGAGAAAGTGTTGCATCAGCTTCTACATTGAGTGGCACAATGAGATGCCACACTCAAACGTTTGCATGATCCAAGGCTACCTTCATGTGGGGATGCCTAGTGAAAAGCTCTTGCCAGAAAGAACAACCTGCGTATTGTTTCTGGCCGTGAAGATGTACACTTTCTCCCATAATCATGCGAGTGGAAAGTTACCCTAAATGAAAGGAAACTATTATTGGAGGGACCCATTTCCACTTCCATGATTATGGGAGGAAGGATAATACAGTTCCATTCTTTGTTGCTATTTGGCATTTGCTTTTGCACGCGACAAATATGTGACCAATTCGAGCTCAGTAGGTAAAATAATTGAACGATTGCAATTCAACCATCATTGACTGGGACTTGAAGCTGGTGACGTTGGGCAGGTTCGTTTCGACCAATGGATACAGTAAGTGCTTTTGCGTCCACCCACCATTGTGTTGTGTGCCTGTGTGGCGCACATGTGCCTGTGTGGCACTTGTGCCTGTGTGGCACTTGCAATGGAGCACCGTTGGCCGGGTGCTGGCGCACGGTCACCAACTTGTCTTTGGGGCCAACGCATCTGGGATTTCCCGGGTGTATGACAGCAAGGCCAATGGGCTAATGCGCTTGCTGGGGACTCAGCCGCAGCCGTCGCTCCTGCACGGGTGTGTCCCGTGAACAGGGGTGACCCAACGGCTGTGGTGAAGGTTTGGTGGCTGAAACGGGGAGGCCTTCTGATTTCACTTAGACTGAGCATCTTCCAAAACCTCCCTTTATGTGAATTGAAGGAGTTGAGTCATATAGTCGCGTAAGCTTGCGTAAGCTAATTGCGTAAGGGGAATCAACATATGCCCTGCGTAAGCAATAAGTGCAGGGGTGTAAGCGTTGCGTAAGCAGACGCATAAGCATTATGATATGACATGGTGGTGTAGGACTGTTTATTGAAGTTTTGGTAAAGGCTCTGACTTGTTGTTTTTGGTGGTGATGGTAATTGTTTGACAGATTCCTGGCCTCTTCTCAGCGCTGATCAGGGTGTCACCGCAGAGTTGTGTCCTTTTCGTCATTCTGTTTTGCTGGATCTAAAGCATTAATCATGCTCTCATGCAAGAATCAGGCCATCGAATCTTTGGCTCCTAGTGTTCATTTTGGTGCCAGACATCCAGAATTGGGAGAGAAATGAGTATACAACTGCCACTCACATCTACCACTGCACACGGTGTTGCTTTGTAAACATGATTTTTTTTCTGGCTGCGTCGCATGCTGGATGATTCTGCATTTTCTCATTTTGAGCGTGCTCGTGGGGGACTTGTGTGTGCATGCATTTTTTCGCTGGCAAAGTTGCGTCCACCCACCATTTTGTGTGCCTGTGTGGCGCACATGTGCCTGTGTGGCGCACATGTGCCTGTGTGGCACTTGCAATGGAGCACCGTTGGCCGGGTGCTGGCGCACGGTCACCAACTTGTCTTTGGGGCCAACGCATCTGGGATTTCCCGGATGTATGACAGCAAGGCCAATGGGCTAATGCGCTTGCTGGGGACTCAGCCGCAGCCGTCGCTCCTGCACGGGTGTGTCCCGTGAACAGGGGTGACCCAACGGCTATGGTGAAGGTTTGGTGGCTGAAATGGGGAGGCCCTTTGTGCAAAACAATTAGTGGAGTTTCACCTTGAACCTTTGATCTGGGATGGGAAGAACTTTTGGGTGTTCTGGTCTCGCACTACACTGACATATGGGTAGTGGCTTCTGGGAACAAACCTGCACGAAACCTTGCAGAGTTATGAGTTGTGTGCCGATGGACTCACAAGTTCTCTGTTGCATCCTGAACTTGACTTTGAAATTGGCCTTGTTACGCTGCTATGCATGTTCCCAGCTGATTTGAGCCTTCTGTGCGTGAGTGTCCCTGACAGGAATTCTGCAGTAGAATTTGGGACTAGGCTGAGTGATGGAGACTCCGTGTTGCGAAAATCTTCAACCTATAGAATTGACATGTTCCCGATTGAATTGAGTTGATTTTGATGAATGTAATGTGGCTGATACGGGACAGAACTCACCATTGGCCACATTGTCACTATCAATTTGCGAGGCCGGGGTGGGCGAGAATTGGCAAAGAGTTCCTTTCAAAGGCACTGGTTAGCCTTTTACTTCGCTTGGTTGTGGGGGCCATTGAAGCATAGAGTGATTCAGTAGACTTATTCGGAATTCTAAGAGATTGGCCAATGAGGAATTTTCCGTACTTCCCTTGTGTCATTGACCTTCAGCAAAACTCACAAGCTTCTTTTGCTTGCCAATTATTGCAGTCTGTAACACTTTGTTGCAGTTTATGCGCATAGATTTCCTTCTGCTTGACTTGCTGGGCTCCGGATCTGTATGACAGGTTTCTTATAGTAGAGATGATTACGGATGTACAGCCATGGCGATCTTCCGCATTCGATTGGTTTAAGTAACCATTCAACTGGGAACAATTTTTGCGATGTTGCGGCGATGTCACCTTGCAATGAACTTTCACAGCACATCCTCCACTGAAACTGCAACTTAGCTCCAGCATTGGGGAACCCTTTGTGCATGGCCTAGTTGACATCGACATAAAGACATTCATGCTTTGGTACAGTTTTCCCGAGGAACTTATTCGGATGTTTTTAGCATTATTTTGGTCATTGACCTTAGAGTTCTTGTAACAACTTTCAGAGCTTTGGACCTGACATGCCTAGGTCTCGAAACCTTCACGCTGGGTTTTGGTGCAGATGTTCTCACGACTACAAGGTGATCCCAGGTTGCTGACGCAGTTTCTAAAGAGTCTTGTAGATCGCCAGAGAGGATCCTGGGAAGATGTGCTCATGATCCTGGAGGCCGGCTATGAATTGCAAGGAGATTGAATGAACATGAAGGGCTAGTAGATACTGCAGATGGGTATGAAATGATATGAAAGAATGCTTTTGGGGTATTAGAGATGCTTCTTGTTCTGGACCCTGGCAGAGCAGGTCTCCCAGAGAAATGGGTGGAGCTGGAATGCGCCTCAATATACACTATTGATCTCAGCGTGCCAGAAGTCAAGGAGAGGGATGTTAGCTTGAAGAATGGAAGATTAGATGTTTTGTAGCGTAGGATGTTCGTGTTCAGTTTTTTTGGGAGGTTCCGGATTTGTATCCTCTACTGCGTGTTGTCTTTTGCATGTTTTGCGTCCAGCATTGTGATAGGCTTTGGCAACAAGCTTTGCACTTGTTTCACGTGATGCCACAGAGAGATGTGACTCCTAACACCATCAACTTCAATGCGACCATCAGCAGTTGTTCCTCGCAGTGGCGATGGGCTTTACATCTCTTTTATGCCATGCCCTTAGCGAAGGTTCCACGAGATGTAATCAGCTACAATGCAACACTCAGCTCGTTCCTGGTCTGAACAAGACTTTTTTGTATGCATATATCATGATATATTATGTATGTTCTTTCACTGCTTGATTTTCACGTAGTGAATATCCTTCGAGATCACGGAGGATGAGTCTAGAATTTCTGAGATTTAAACGTTTGTCCTTAAACCTGTCTTGCCCGGATCCACCGTGGACCAGGAATTGATTCCTTGAAAAGTAGGACTAGCGGCTCTTCCATTTTTGCCACCACTAACTGGGTAACTTGGAGAACAACCCCAGCAGTTTTGAATATCGCTGTAATCTTAGATGTTAAAATCTTCATGCCTGGCTGGCAAGGTTTGAGAAAAGGTGGCAGGATGCCTTACACCTTTTTCAGTCGATTCCAACTGCACGACTTTCTCCAAGTATTGTCAGCTACAACTCCACAATTTCTTGCCTTGAGAAGGCAGGACAATGGCAACAAGTCTTGCAGATGCTAATGCTGATGGATGTAGAACTTGACGATGTTCGCCCGGATCTCTTCACTTTTAATGCAGCCATCAGTTCCTGTCAGAAAGGGGCAGAGTGGCAATGGGCACTTGAGATGTTTGATGTGATGCGTCAGTCCAAGATCACCCCGGACACCATAAGCTTCAATGCATTGATCAGCTCCTTTGGCTGTTGGTGGATGGGTGGGTTTTGCCTAGGATTTAAAGGCCAGTAAGGCAATGTTGGACTACCCACGGGTTTCTGTTTTTGCTCTCATGTATTTTGAGGGCTCAGAACTATTGTGATGAAATGCATCGCAACCTGGGATAAGGCTCATTTGAGAAGTGTGCTCAATGGCAGAGTTCCCTGGAACTTTTGGAGATGATGCCACACTTGAAAGTTCGTCCCAACACCATCAGCTTCAATGCAATGATCAGCTCTTGTGAAAAAGCAGGACAATGGCAGAGGCTTGTTCTGCTTGTTCCCTCTGCTTGTTCCCATGGGATTTGCCAATGTCAATGGAAACTGCCCATCCAAATGTCAAACAATTTTTTTAGTGAAATGAAGAGGATGTAGACTAGGCAGAGAGACGAGTTGAAACGTGAACGCAACTGCAAGTTGACACCGAAGGTCAGTACATTCACTCTTTTAGGGAAGGGTTTTTGATCAGTGTGCATTTGCTTGCCCGGATGTGGTATATTCCGGAAACAGGCTTTGCACCAAGGGTCACTTCTGAGCAATCTGCAAGTACCGGTGGTCTAGTCTTCATAAATTGATGTGATTTGGCATAGATATCAAATTCCATATCTCATCCTCTTTCTGGTTAATCACACAAAGAACATTCCGCTCCGGGTGGAAACTTGGAAACTTGGAAGGTCCCTAGATGCCTTTGAGTACATGAAATCGGCAGACGTGCAACCTGATATCATCAGTTTCAATGCAACCATCAGTGCTTGTGAAAAATCCAGCGAATGGCATCGTGCCCTTTGCCTTTTTGAAATGATGCAACAGGTGACTCGATCTTTGGGCAATCTGGGATGATTGTAAAATTGTGGGATTGTAGCATCTCTTCCTTCTAGACTGATGTTCTGCGTGTTTTCCAACATCACTGCCGTACTTCAACCGTAGTGCCTGGAGATGAATGTTGATGTATTGGCCCGCGCAGTGCAGATAAACTCATGAAGTAGTATATCACCAGTCTGTCGCCTTGAACCTTTAAAGCACTGAAATCTACCCAATCTTTGTCTGAAACCAAGGTCTTCTTGCGGCCAAATGTGGTGAGCTTCAATACGGCTACTTAGCAAGAAGCCGGGTAGCGGCCTATGGCCATCAATGTCCCAAAGGATTTGTTGTTTTCTTTCCACATGTTTGTTCGGCCCCAAAGCCTTGGTAATAGAATTTCCAGGTGATCAGTGCATGTGGAAGAACGACACAGTGGCAATTTGTGCTGGAAATGATGTTTCAACGGATGCCGAGGGCCAAGGCATACTGGGGCATCTGAGTTGGAAGTCTGATATCCCTGAGCAACCAGAGAGCACTCGGGCAAAACAATCTTTCGATAAATTCATAGAGTTAGAATCATATGCAGTAAATACAGAATATTCTGCAAGTTCGCAGAATCCCATCCCTGAGCAAGATTCATTCCATGATTCCAATCGCTCCTTACAGGTTGCTCCTGACCATATCACTGCGGGTGCAGTGATGAGTGCATGTGGAAGGGCAGCAGAGTGGCAGCAGTCTTTGAGGATTTTTCAGAGGATATTGGAAGACAAGGCATTGGAAGGGTCTGGTTTTGTTTTGAATTCCTCCCACAGATCTGAACCGGTTCACACGTGTATTGAATGTTGACAGTTTTTGTGTGTGGAAAGTGGAATGACTGAAAGATAAGAAGAATGTGTATGAGATAAGAAAATGAATGAACATAAAGAGTGAACAAATTTCCTGTTTAGCTGACCTTGATGATTTGTTGGAGGCCTTGCCAGATGGTTGCAGCCAACTTCCCCCCCCAAAAAAGTTGCCTTTGAAGGTCCAGGTTGATGGTATTTGCTTCAGTGCTGCCATCACATCCTGTGAGAAAGCAGGACTTTTTTGGGAAACGGGGAAGGCATCCCAAAAAGGGAGACGTATGGATTGCATAGATCCTTCTAGATTCTAGATTGATATCCTTGAAGCTCCAAGGACCTTTGAATCTTACAGTTTTCGCACTCTTCCCTGCAGAAACGATTGGAATGCTGGAAAAATACAAGCCCAGTGGTTCGATTTTGTTCAGATTCGTAGCACACAGTCAGTTTCTCTGAATTTTCATCTTGAGGTCAAGTCGGTTTGAGTTGAAATATGAAACGGCCATTTTGTTGGAGGACAGTGGCAACAAGCCCTACACGTTTTCTATTGCCCAAGTATGGGGATAAATCGAGATGTCATCAGCTACAGTGCATTGATCAGTGCATGTGAGAAGGGCAGCCAATGGCCAACAGCATTGGAGCTCTTTCGCAGCATGAAATTTTCGACTTTAGCTCCCAACAAATACAGCTTCAGTGCAGCCATCATCTCCTGTCAGAAAGGCGAGGGTTTTGGAGCCAAGAGGCAAAAAACGCGACGTTAGTTTCTGCCAGTTGCTGTTTGTCAAATGTTCCTTGTTCCTACTGTCAGCGCTGTAGGTCTTCATGACATCTCATGACTTTTCCAATTTCTCACCCTGTGAGGCGAACAATGGCAACACGCTCTGCATTTGTTCAGCAACATGTCGGCCTATGAGTTGACTCCGGATGCCATTAGCTTCAACGCCACCATGGCCTCACTGAAGCGGGGAAGTCAATGGCAAGTCGCGTCTCAACTCTTTGACCGTTTTGGTTCTGGAGAAAAAAAAGGGGCGACTTGAGAAGCAGTGTGTTGTAAGTAGCTGCAAGACTTCCTTGGATTGTTTCTAAAAATTTGGATTTCGTTCATGAACCCCATATCCGAAAACTTCTTTGGATTGTCAGAGTTCTTTGGCGATCCACTGGGCCAGGTCGGCACGCTTTTCGTAGCATTCTGATGGTATTCGTTTCACTTAGTTTGGGGGTTTGGATCCTAAGCAAGGCTGAAGGTTTGCCCAAGGATCCAAAGCTTCCTGAAGAACAAGAACATTGGAGAGGAAAAAAAGTGAACTAGTCCGTTTGCAGTGTCAAATTGTAGCAGATCAACGTTTTGCGAGGGCAGTTGTGGATTCCATGGTTCCAAGATTTCAACTGCTGATCATGCACGAAGACTGTAGTGTTAGGGGTGGTTGTGTGTCAACCTGTGTGGCTGTTCGGTACTGCTGGTGGAAGCCTCACTTTGGACACTTGATCTTGAGCTGAAAATGCAGCCTTGATCTATGAATAATGGTCAGAACATGCATGTTTGCTGGCGATTGGTGAGGGTCTTGGCTTGTGTTTGATGCCGTATCCCACAAAAAAGTGACCGATTTATGATTCATGCGCTCTGCAGTGCTTTGAACACTAAAACAATCACCATGGTCTGACAGCGCCTGCAATCTGGGCGTGAAAAGAAGCGCCAACACAACCAGGAACCCGAGAACACAAGTAGCCAGTACTCTAAGCTACCATCTAACATGTTAGGCAGTCGTAGGTACAAAAATCGCAAGGCCGTAGCCTCTTTCCGTGGCCGCGCAACGTGAGTCTTCACATCAAAATACGTGTCCCGCTTTCGTCGTCGATACCTACCAAAAGAAAGGCCGCTCTATACAGTCCAGAGGATCTTGGTAAAACCACCCATGGTCATCCAAGTGATCTATGATGCGCGATGCTCCATATGTCTTCGCGCGATTCAGCTTGTGAGCTTCCGAGAAGAGACTCTGAGGTGGGCAAATACATTGAGTTAAGTAGACAACTACAAGACGTGTGGGAAGACAATTGGGATCTATTTACAGTGCTACAGTAATTATCCAGTATCCTGATGTATCCCATTTCTTTGTCTTGTCGATTTTCATTTTGACCATGAGCATTCCAGGAGCAATGGGGTAGCTCCCACCGTGCAGCTCAATTCCTGGCCTTCGAGTGATGCAGAGCGGGTGCTGCAAGGCATCCCAAGTCCTTCGCGACCTGCATCATTGAGCTCCAAAGTTTGGGCTCTTTTGCCAAGTGGATTGATTCTTCCTGAGAACCAGGACAACTAAAAAAATGCTTTGGGTCAAAGAAATGATGTTGATGTTGAAGAGCTGAGGTCATATGAGTATCTATATGGCTCAATCTTGTTTCATGTTTTTTCATGCAGGACCAAAGGTTGAACCAATTTATTGAGTGGAGGCTGTCCATGTACATCATAGCGGATCCGAAAATGAAGAAGGTTGCAGACAAAGTGTTTTTCTCAAGCTTTCACACGAGGATGATCCGATGCGTTTGATCTATGAGATGGAGTTACTTGGCAGCGATCTTTCGATTCTGTAAATGCTCTAGAAGGTGGGTTGTGTCAGAAGGTGTGGAGAACCGAATCAAGGAATCCAAGTAGATCTATAAAGGCAAAGGATTCAGAAAGTTTGACATCATTTGCAGTGGAATGCTCTTATGACTTAAGGCAGTCATCAAAAGTAGCGGTAGAAACATTTGATGTAAATCCGAAGCCACGGGAGACGATAAGAGGGATAGATTGAAAGGTGACAGTAGATGGTGTAATTCCTAAAAAGTTATTCTAGTAAGGGTCCGTAACAAACCAAGACATGAAGATTGCACCATCTACTTTCCAGGTAGGGTGTTTGCGTATTATATAATTGCATATATTTCAAAGTATTTATGCGCGTCTATACTGTTGATATCTGAAAAGATACACATAGTACACATAGAATTGATAAATGTGTGTATATACATATACATAATTTGCTGCATGATCCGACTCAGAGGTACATGGCTTTCGTGCGACTTCCAACTCCAGAGATTAATACAAGAGTGTCTTGGCAGCTCAATCTGTTTGGCTTTTGGATGATCGAAATTCCTGGTGTAGGCGGATGCAAATCAAGTAAGGGGATTTAATCAAGAGTCTTTTTGTAAAGAGTGTAGAACAAGATGTATATTTTTTAAAGATTGAACAAAATTACTTCTGTTTGAACGTTTGAAAATCAGTTTTGAACAACAGACGGGATCTGGGGAAAACTCACAAGCTGTCGTGACAAAATATCCACAACCTTGAAGCAGGTCGAAAACACTGTCCTGACGCCCCTACAGCAGCAGCTGGCAAAGGTTCGGGGAGTTGCGTCGTGATTTTGGAATCAATCGAAATCATGGTTCCTGAATGATTTTTTCCGGGAAATCCAAGCAAGAAATCTCTTTGGTTTGGGCTCCTCAAAAGTTGGACATCAATATCAAATAGCTTCGTTTGCAGTTTGCAGTGAACACTTCTGCCAGGGAGGTGGGAAGCTGCCGTGGTGGTCTTCACCTGAGAGTTTACAGCTGATAGCACGGGCGTTGAAGATGGAGCACTTTGCCGTGGTGGATGGGTTTCTGCCCGAAGATGTGTGTGAGGCTAACGGGTGTTCTCTCTTGATTGAGATGATAATGCATTGAAGATCATTGAAGCATTTTACAACGGTTCTTACATACAGATTTTACAGTACGGTATCTATAGATGCAAGGAAAACCCATTGATGACAAACCACCTTGAACTGTGGTTACCAGCTAAAAAATGGTAACAGAAATCATCAGAGTTTCAGGCCTTGGAGCAAGGTGCTCGTGGGGCCAAGCCAGAGATGGTACGTGGTGCCACAGGTGCTGCTTCTAAGGCACAAGGTGCAGATTTGGCCAAGGTGCCATAGGGGTTCACGTCAAAATGAGAGCTGTGAAATGTCAAAATTTGAGAGACACTTGATGACGTTTGCATATTTCAGATCTGATTGTTAGATTCCTTTGATCAGAATATGACTGCTGCATCATAGACCCTCATGAGACCGAAAGCTTAGCAAGATATCAAGACTGCAGATCTCCGTACAGGTGCTGAACCAACCCAGCCGAGTCTTGGTAGAACTATATAGAAGTTATTACAGCCAAAGCGGGGGATCTGTGGCAGGTGAATGATGTATTGTCCATGTTGAAATGGAGAGTCCCAGGGTCCCATGTTTAGGAAGATCTGAAATACCACCCTCTACACCGGAACACCAAGGAGGCGATGTGGTGAAGTTTTCAGACGACGGGCAGATGCCCGGATGTCCAGGTGGGTCACCTGAAACCATTCATCCTTTCCCAATTCTATTCGCAATTATATTCATTGTCATCTCCTTAGATCTACTGTGCACATGTATACTAAACCAGAAAAAAAGCCACAGTATGTATAGAATATCTACATGTAGATCCATGGATGGATATCATGGACAGATAGATGGATATGATATAATTTATAGTATATATCTACATCTATACATGTTTGGATGGATGGATAGATCGATCCGACTCTATTTTTTCTCCGCAGATTTCCTCTGTGCCTTGGATGCTTTGGTGGATGGCCTCAAGAGCTGCAGAGATGTAGCGCCAAAGTTGCGTTACGTGGATTGGGCCAATGGTGCTATGTCACTTGGTGGATGGGAAAAGGGCTACCAGGATATCAAGAGAGCTTGGAATGTTAAGATTCCAAGATTTTTTGTGTGCTTGGATAAAAGAAGATAATAATGTATGATTATGATCATGTCGGAGTCATAGGTAACTGATTTTGAGTTTTACCAAGGTCGATGGACACCTATGCAGAGGGTGATGTTGTAAAATTGGGGGGGTGCTGTTGCTAAGGTTTGCCATATATCCCGGAGGAGCCTCGAGATACATCAAGCATGTGGATAACACGCTGGGCACTGATGGTCGACGACTTACTGCTGTGCTGTACCTGAATCGCCACTGGAGCCTGGGTGGAGAAGGTGGTGAGAAATCCATGGAGACTGCGAAACCTGCCAGTTGTGACAGACATGAATCCTCCAGTCAAGACTGGAAGCTTTTTGAGTTGGAAGTGAAGACATATTGGCTTGCGCTTGGCAAGAAAGTTTGGCTTTGGATTTCGATTTCTCCACATGCCAACACGTCCTTTGAACGTTCAGATCCCGTTCAGTCATTTAGTGTGTGAAGAGTAAAGGTGAAGGTTTGCAGCGGTGTTCAGCCATGTGGATCAGGAGTGTAGATCGTGAATTGCATTGCTTTGCATTTGAGGAGCCCGAAAGATGGCGGCTGTTTACGGATTTTCGAGCCCACAATGCAGAACTGCCAGGCATCATGACAGGGTGTTTAGCATGCCAGAATCCCCATAAATGCTCATCCTCATCATCCGAAGAATCGGAGAGCATCTCTTGTGGTTTGACCAGGTGAAACGTGACATCGAGCCGCTCTGGAATCGTTTGGTGCTTTTCTGGTCCACGCAGGAGGTACCACATGAGGTCCTGGCCAGCTACAAGGTGGATGTGTTTCAACGGTGGGCGGAGATTGACAAAATACCTGTGCTTTCAGACGTTTTAAAGCCAATGGATTTTGATTTTTGAATGACATTTCCTCATTTTACCTGGCTCTGAAGAAGACCCTGTGTTCTTAATATCTTTTTGCTGTTCTTGGAACTCAGACTGCGAAAGTGAGAAGTACCAAGTCTAGTATCTCAAACAAATCTAGGTCTGGAAAGCCCACATAGCCCAATATATCAGAAGCCTCATGAAAAATCGACGTCACTAAGGGCATCACTCTGCCAGGACCGACTGGCAGTGAGCGTGTGGTTCATTTGCGGCGAGGAAAGCCTGCGCAGTTCGGAGCCCTTCCAGCGGCTCTTTTGTCCCGACAAGTTGAGGCGGGTCGTTTGATTGATGGGATAGGAAGGCCTGATTGGTAAAAGGTATCACGGTATCACCTTATTAAGTAGATGAAAGGGGCCGAAATTCTGTATGCAAAGAGGTTGAGGTTAAAACCTGACAGTCGATGTGACCAAAGAAAATAGCTTGCAGGATATATTTGCTCATACAAACTTTCCGAACGATTCCATTCATTCCTTGATATTCCCCCCTCCACGTCGTAGTGTTCCAGATTGCTATTTCACCACATCAGTGTTTCACTTCACAACACATCTAACGAGGTGCCTCAGCGACCGGCGACAGTGTTTGCTAAGAGCTGCAAAAAGTGAAGCCGAGAGGCCTCGTGATAAAAGCACCGTGGGAGATTCAGGAAAAACGGCTTTCCCAAAGTCCTGGTAGGGATCATCTATAGCCTATAAGTAGGCAATCATGGTCGATGATTTAGATAACTCCTACCAAGGGTTTCCTAAAAGCTGACATTTTGCTTGAGTAATACTGTCTTGAGTGTTATTGCAAGTGAATTGATTCACAATTTTGAGTACATCACTGGTGTTTTTGCGAATTCTTCTATCACAACTGAGCAGCAGACTCTTCTTTCTGCCTTAGACATGGTCTAGGCGCTGGCGCATTTGTCCGAAGTTTTTAATGCTTTTCAAAGGAGCAGCTCCACGGGTGAAATTCATTGCCTTCCACGGTGTTCCCGGTGTCGCCAGATCAACTCTGGAAAAACTTCCGTTGGCCACATCATTTGGTACTATGGAGTTGCAGGAGATGAGCAGGTGGGAAACTGGGGAAAGTTGGAGGGTCCTTGCGCTTTTTGAGTGTAGGCCCCTTTTTGTTGATCCTCAGGCTTTTCGGCTGGCGAACTGAGGAGGACTGGGGCGAAGCTCTAGAAAGTCTTGGCTTTTTTTGCGTGTTTGTGGAATCCAAGAGGCTTAGAAAAAGACACAAAATCTGATGACAAGCTATGACAGGGACAAGCACAAAGTGAAAGAATCATCATTTTTTCAGCCTTGCAGGAAGTGCAACGTGACCAAGATACGGTGCAGGAGCAGTTTGGGCCAGGGAAGCTCCTCCGGTCAAAAGCTCCTGTCCTTTCCCTGTCCATTTGGAGGATCAAATGATTCGTTTGGCGCTTCAAAAAGCATTGGATGGACAGTGCCGGCCAGATGAGGCTTTTGGTGTATCCAAGGTGCAC
Source organism: Breviolum minutum Mf 1.05b.01 (assembly GCA_000507305.1). NCBI lineage: Eukaryota > Dinophyceae > Suessiales > Symbiodiniaceae > Breviolum > Breviolum minutum. The sequence goes on from DF240188.1 coordinate 37,691, forward strand.
GGGCTGAATGAAGTGAGTTGCCGCAGTCAGCAGCAAATAGACATGCAGAAAGGTGCTGCTTCTTGCATTCAATGTGATCGTTGTTGACAGCTGACTGGCCAGGTTGTTGAAAGTCCAAAGAGACCTTTGCATTTTGACACTTGGAGAATGGGTATGCTTTGGTTGAATTATGTAAATGACTTTGTGGTAGGGAAAACTGGATTGCAACCTGGTAAACAGTAAAATCGTCCACATCAAATATTAGCATGTCACTTCTTCTAGAGCATCTGGTTTCAGCGCTTTTCCACTCAGGAGATTGTGGATGACGACTTGTAGGGATCCCTGGCCACTGGGATTCTGTCCCATCATTATGTATCAAGCCTAGTTGATGACTCAAACATGGATCTCTAGACTAGGAGCTTGTTCTGGAAAGAAGGCACCTGCTGTCAGGTTCAGTGCAACTTGTCTAAAGTCTTTCTAGTCTTTCTAGTCTTTGGTTGCGTTCCAAGCCAATGATGTCCAGAACGGTCAAACTCAACTTTTAAGAAGTGCAATAATTGGGAAATCCTGGTGGTGTACGGATGTTTTCAAGCCGTAAACTTGGTACAAAAACACCCAGAGCCCAGGCCTACTTTTGGCCTCGTGGATTGACGTGCCCAAAAAATTGGAAAGACGCGGGCGGATCTTCTTGTGGTGCTGAGTACTGAAGGTCAATGATGCAGTCCAAGACCGTATTTGCAAAGGGATATTGCAGACAGATTTCGACAACAGACGTCCATACTTCCAAGTACAAGCAGGTGACATCTGTACTCGTTATGGCTTGTGTGAAAAGAGAATCTGAAGACAAAAAGGGCAATGAAAGACCTTCCTGATGTGAGGTCAGAAGCTCTGCTAGTGTCGCACGGACCTTGCAATAGATGAACACATCTTTGATGTTCCTAAGACACGTTGTTCTCCACAGGGGTAAACGCTTCTTTTATGAATTTATCATCCCCCTTTTGTCCGAATTTTCCCATGACATTGTGCGTCTCAGGTTATCCAAACCACCAGATATAGACATTTCAAGCTGCACCGTTACGTTTGTTCAGCCATGGTAGCCTTGGATGTCATCCATCCACCTGTGTGGCCAGGTAGGGGAGGAGTCCGAGACACACATGTTTTAAGGGCGGAAATATAGTAGAAGCGCCAGAATGAACCCTGGAAATTGCTGAGACACATGGTGTGCATGAGTTTTGCCATTTGTGGTGTCATGACATGTTGGAGTCCCTTTAGGTTCACATTTTTAATGGCATGTGCTATGCAAGGTCACTGCGGCAGGAAGTTTCACACATCCTTTACGGTGGGGAACCTTTGGCAAGGGATGGGCATGGCATTTGGCTGCCAGCTTTTGCTAGCCTTTCCACGTGCCAAACAACAACTGTTGCAGTGGAAACTTCAGGAATCCTATAGTCTCCATACCTTCAATGTTCATTTGTCGAAGATATTTGATGTCTCAGGACGACACTCTTCCTGGGCTCTTGCAGGACCTGGCAGCTGCCATGTCTTTGGACATGGATGGACACGGTGTAAAGGATCATCCCTGAATACCAAAGGAATTATATCAAGAAATGTCAAGCCTGTCAAGCCTTTCAATTTGCAATTTTGCAATCCATGGCAGGAGTTGAATGACCATGCCAAGCATTTGCGAAATATTGATGACAGGTGCGCACCTGTGATTGGCTGTTTTGCGAATCTATGGAGTTTTTTTCCATGAAGGCTTACGACAACCCAATCCTTGGTGCCAAAGGCACTTGGCAAGTCCGTGAACTCAGGAAATCGCAAGAGGTAAGGTTCCTGCAGTGAAAAATTGTTTGCTTTGACGTGAAATACCATTTTTGTAAGTTTTGCGTTTTCGCGTTTTCGTGCTTTCACGCGTTCAATCCTGGCGTTTTCGGGTTTTCGCGTTTTGCCGGCGGCATCCGCGTGGCCGAGACACAGATTTCGTATGCACAGTTGGCGTTGATGGCTTTTTTTGGTACTGCCAAGGATGAAATGTGAGATCCCCGGACGTGAAAAGGACATCGAGGGCAGCTTGGATTCTTGGCTGAAGGAGTTGTGCTGCCTCGTCTTCTTTTTGAGGAAGCTGAGATGTGCCACGAAGGTCACTTCCATGTGCTTATTTTTTGTTACGTCCAAGGATCAGTTGACCAAAGACGCCAGTGTGATCCAAGAAAAGGTGCCACGAGTTAAACCTTGGCTGGGAAAAAATGGCAGCATAAAAGGGAACTAAGGGAACATGAAACTTGGGCTCAATGGATAGAACATAACAAAACATGAACAATCATTGGGAAACCAGGCAAGCACTTCCAGATGCTTGTGCGATCTTATCTCTGAAATTGACCAATGAACCTCCACCTGGCAGGTGCAAACAATCAATGAGCGCTTGCACGAATCCTTGAATGAGGCAATGTCCTTCAATGATCTCATGAACAGGTGGGCCGTTTGGACATCTCTGGTCATAGCAGAAACCAAGGAGAGTAAGTTGAAATCTCTGACTCTGACTTGTTTTTTTGTCAAAAACATCTGCCTCCTGATTTTGAGGCAGTTTGAGTACAAAGGCAACCGTCTGCCTGATGAACTTTCCGAGTTTTCTGGCACTGTATCTGGACTTAATGGATGGATGTTTACAAAAATCTCAACATGGAGTGACAACAAATGCCAATCAAATGTGAGGTGGTAAGCAATCTTCACCGAGCCCAGGATATGGCAAAGTTTGGATCCCTCAGCCCAGCCAGCAAACAATTAGAAAGGTACACTTTACAGCAAAAAAGGTACACTTTATGGTCTGATTCACTGATTATCAGGTCATTTGAATGGAGTGTTGGGTGATTTAGACTTCGACATTGGAAGTGGAGCTTGGGCTTTTAGTCTGAATCACTTGACATGGGGATCCAAGTCGCTAAGGAAGGAGATGGTCAGTGGTGCCAAGGATTTGATCAGACCCTTGGCCGATTGTATGCTGGGTGGTAGGTGGCTATAGCCTGTAGGCTTGGATATGATTTTTGAAGAGAGCTTGTGACTTGGACATGTTATTGACCTCAAGGCTGCTATAGAGAGAAGATTCGCTTCTTTTTCGTTGAAAAGGCTGAGAATGGTAACGGTGTGTTGTGTGCGATTGGCAAAATTTCCCAAGTGTCCATTTAATTCCCGCCCTAAACAGCCATTGGAGCATCGAGGATTGACAGATCAGGTGAAGACCATGATTCGGGCCTCCTCTGCAGGAGTTAGTCACGGGGGACATTTGGGGATGGTTGATGTACCCACACCTGAAGCAACCAACCATCAGCAGTTGTTGCTTTCCCACTGTCAGCGGTATCAACAAAAAAAAAGCCGCGAGGATTTCTGCCAACACCGCTGTCCATAGCCATGCTATTGCAGCCTGGTGGTGTCTCTGAGGCGCTGGGATAGAGGACAAAATGGAGTTGCTGGAAGATGCCGGATATTTAGCCTTTTGGGTAAGACTCAGGCTATGTGATTTCCAGCATGGGATGAGAAGAACATTTCAAACTAGGATTTTTGAAGAGAATGAGGTAGAGCAATACAAGCTGTAGATAGGTCATATTTTACTTATCAATACTTATGACTCATGACTAGTGCCACGATATCATATATCAATGGAGATACAAGCACCTTTTCATCATGTCACCTCCCAGGCGCGACGAAGAGGCCCCGTCCAAAGAGTTGGTCCATATATGAAGCATTGGAATGCACATGAATGCGCTAGTTGTATTTGTGCACGGCTTCTGGAGCTTTCTAACCGATTATATCATCTATGCTGAAGACTCACCTGCCTTTGCCAGGTGAGGCCTTCTTGTGACAAGCATTCGATGGTGTCAAAAAAGCCATTGGGGAGCGGTAGAGGTCTTTGCAGGGTGAGATTGTCGGGAAGTATCATCCTGAAGGTTTGTCCTGTATCGGCAAATACCAGTGAAGGGACCTCAATAGGTTTTTCCCCGACCCAGGCGCCTCGCCGACTCCATCAGTATATACAGTGCTTTGTGTTGAAGGAAATCATTTACCGAATGGCATGGCCAGCAGTATGGGTGTCCTGCAAATCAATAGGTTTGTACATGTCAAGATTTAATGATTTGCTTGTGCTCGTATCTGTGGGTGTGTCATTGCACAATGCTGCTCAGATAGTTTTCACGTTCTGAACAGCCTTGCTATGTTCGTCCCTTCAACATCACTGTATTAGAAAGTACTCAGCACCTCCTCCAACACCGGGGTTGCTGCATAGGATATGTCTTTGCTGTATGTCGGAAGTGTCAGGATTCTGGCTCAAGGCCACATAGTTTTATTCACTCTTTCTGGAACCGAACTGTCTGCATGTACTTTGGTGCAAAGACTCTGGACAGGGGAAAAATCTCCAGCTGGAATTTTGACGCCTTTTCGGATTGGTTCTGCCTCGCCAATATCCAGATCTGGTAAGATTCCATCACTCCAATCGAAAAAAGAAGAAAAAACAACAAGAATCCACTGGTGTAGGATATTGCAATCTTGGCATCTTAGTGAGAATCACAGAACATATTGTGTGTGTTCTGCGACTCAAGAGATTTTTGGCTTCATACACTTTGATCCTCCCTTCTAACTCACACTGCTCCCCCCTAGGAGTTTCCTCCCATGAGATGGATCTTGCTGCTCCTTGTGGGAAGAGTGACTTGATATGCAGAAAACTCGCCCCAGCCAAAAAGGCAAGGAGTCGGATTGGACCAAGAGATAGGGTGTCATGTGGTTGTGTTGGGAGGAGCCTTTTTTCTTGGTGAGCTATTGTTCCCTGAATTGAATCATGCTCCATTAGCTGACAATTCCGTTGTGGGACAGGAAATAACTTGTAGAGAATCATGCCTTGATTTGTTTGGAGAGCTTGAGCTCCTCAAAGGCAGACTTCATAGTAAAACACACACACACAATTACCCCTTTGCATACTTCAGACCTGTGCCTGCTGTGCACAGTCTGTACTGGCATTGTATGACTCGTTGATCCTTCCTTTAAAACTAGCTGTTGCTGTTGCGTGATATCTGACAACTGCCCCGTTGCAAATCTTGGAGATGTGTTGAACATTGTCTTTTCTGTACATGAGCAGTGCCCCAATCAGCTTGGGCATATTGTCAGATTCAAACACCTCTCTCTCTCTTTCTCTTGTTTAGCAACACATTCTTGATGGCAATACTCTAATCATCTAATCCAATCTTTTCTTGATTTTGCGCATATAATGCGCTGCATGTCTGCTGTAAATGATGACTATATACTATATATATGTATAATGAATAGATACATTGTATATGGTATATAATATATACCAAATATGTCTTGAATGCAACATATCATGACATATCACATCACATATAGTATATGTCACATCACCCCTGCATTTCCAACTGAGGTACAAAGCTTCAGCGCCCGGCGACAGGAGGCGCGCTCCTTGTCCTATGACTCTGGGCAGCTTGGCTAAAATCCAATGATTTGTGGATGTGGATTTTGATAGAAAAAAAGCCGCAGTTTGCAACCTTTTTTTGTGGCAGAATTTCCGCAGTATTTTTTTTTTAAAGTGAAGTGCGGAAGATGGTGTTGATGGTTAAAGGTATTTGTTTTCATTGGATCAAAAATGAGAGGATTCAAGGGTCCCCTGAAATTGGCACTTGTTTGTATTTGACCCCCGCTGCACATAAGGAGCCTATTCAGTCCACCACTTCTGGAAGAAGAACTCATTGTCACTTGGTGCTATCAAGATTGCGAGCAATCCACTGAGAAATGCAAAGTCTTTTAGTGAGAACTGCAGTGTTTTTGTATAGATACATATGTATACATACAATATATATGCATTAACACATGTATGTATATTTTATATATGTACACATATGACATATGTATATATAAATACTCATAATGATAAATGTTATTTTGGTTGAGTGCATCAAAGGTTGAAGAAAGGTCGGTCCCGTCGGTCCCTTCCAATCTCCATTCCTCGCTGTGCTGAGGAATGGAGTTCATTGCTTCGTAGCAAAGAGGAATGCTTGGCACTTCATAGCCATGGATTGATAGAGCCTTGGCTGTTACACAAAGGCGGCAACTTTTGGCAGATGGATGGAGTGAGTGATTTTTTAGGAGGTCGAAAAGGCGATATTTCAACATGATTTGGGATAAGAAACATCTGTTGTGATATTCACATCATGGAAAAACGGAGGTCCGTTTCCCGGTTTCTGTGGGGTCGAGTTGAGGATTACTGCAGCTGGATTCATAGTCTAGAGCTCCTTGGCAGGAAAGTGAAGCTTTGGGTATCAAGAAAACATCTCTCAAGCTTCAAGAATGCCTGCTTCACCCTAAGGTATTACAGCATACCTTTGATTATTCTGTGGGTGCTGGTGCTTCTTTGGCTTCTGAATGATACAGTCACTTGTCCATGAGGGGATCAGGGAAGGGTCTGAGTCGAGTGATGCACGGCCTCTGAGGCAGAGACCTATTTCGTGCCACCTTTGAGGTGCCTCAACTGAAGCAGATGAATCTGCAATTCCTCAAACCAATCTTCCTGCCTGACAGGGATCTTTATTCAAAAGAAACTACCTGCATTTTGAAATCCTGTGACCATTCTTCGGAGACGAGCTGTTGGTTTGTTTCGCGACTGTGGTTGGAAAGGTGACATTGATTTTTTTAAAGTGAGTTGAGATCACGAGGTACTGGTCAGCCCGATTGCACTTGAGCCCATGCATGGCTGGTGCCACATTGGTAGCTGCTGGCAACGGAGCACCCGACCTGGTCATGACTGCTCTGGCGGGGCCACCCACCATGGGATTCCATGCTTGTTGATTTCCTTCATTTCCATGACGTCGTGAATGGTGAACCACAAAATCCAGGCGCCAACCACCATCGAGTCGCTACATATTGTGATATGTGACACTATTTGCTGGGGGCCCAGCTGGGAAGGAACTTGGAATGATGGTAGCAGAATGCATGGGTGCATGCATCATCTACACTACAGGCATCCTTTGTGTGGCGGGTGGTGCAGTTCTTTTTATGCGCTGGAGAATAGCAGCAGGCAGGAATTCTGTCGAATCTTGGAAGGATCGAGTGAGGAAGAGTTGCATGACACCGTCACTAAGCATCACTCATTCACCGCAGGAGCATCACAGGCCGATCAGAAGGCCCAGAGCGAACATTTCTTGGATGGCAAACAGGTGGTTGGTGACATACTGATAAGGAAGCTTTGACAAAGTACTGTAGTAAACTTACAGGGACCTCAGGAGGGAACCCGACTCCCAAGTCATACAGGCTGATGGCCCCCGCTTCTAGCAAATTGCAGGGTATATTGCCATAGAGTTGTTGATCTTGCTATCTGACATAAATTCAAACAGATCTAGACTGAACGGAATCACTTACATACCTGTAGCATACAGTCTCCAACGTTAAGAGCTTAAGTTAAGAGTGTCTTGATATCTTGGCTTGCTCATATAGGCCGCGCCCCGAAGAAAGCCATCCCACATATAATTTTCGCGAACAGTTTTACATCTGTGAAAGGATTCCAAGTGGGCTACCCTTGAGCCGCTGGATGCCCGAACATACGTTCGGATACCAAATTTTGGAGGGTTGGGTCTCGGTTTTTGGTGGAACCTAAAATTTCAGGTACCTAAACGGCTCGATGCTTCTGATTTTATCACAATCGTCCGTTGCATCGTATAATCTTTTGCACTGATCACCAATTATTAGTGAGCTTAGTTTCACTTCATCGCTTAGTTTCCAAGGTAGCCAGTGCTGCTTGGCTCTGTTGTGCTTTAGCACCTTGGTGAAAGTCCCGCTGCGAGTTGGGTGGCAGTTGCGGTGGTTTGTCTTTCCAGGACTGGCTCAGCTCCCTCAATTTGTTGTTGGCTTGAGTTGAACTGTTTCAACATCTTTGCATTTCTGTTTTAGGACAGCTAAAAGTGAAGATTCCAGTAAGCAGTTTCAGAGATTTTCTGATGATCAAAATGGCAACCCATGATTCTGGGTCATTATCTAGAGATTTTGTAACCAATGCGAGGCTGGCTCCATGTGAAAGTCTGATCCAGGCCCAGAATGTATGGAAGGATTTTGTTTCTAGATATGCCCTAGTTAGCCTTTCATATGTGTGCAACATCAAGTTGCTGCATGGTGGATTAATCCATGGTGGATTCATGAGGATGGGATGATTCGGAGTGCTGTTGCTGCTTATGAGGTGTATGTGATGTACCTTCTGGCATTGGGGCAATTGACTCTTTCACGCTGCGCAGTCATGCCAGCCTTGCCCTTTGGCAACCGTAATGGGGCAACCTGGGGATGTTCTTGGCTTGAAGTTCTCATGAAATGTGCAGCCGGAAAGTCGGCCGTTTTCAGGGTTTTTGTTGGTTCATGGATTCTGAAACACCACCTCCTTTCAGTATTTGAGAGGTTCCATTTCTCTAGCATGTCTTCGGTAGCCTCGATTGAGGGTGGTGAAAACCGCTGTCATCCAGGGTTTTTCCACATGGCCTCAGGTACATAGGTTTCTTGCTCACCCTAGCTTCGCTGGATGATGGCACCCTGGCTGCCCACTTTTAAGTGGATGATGACCAGAAAAAAACGTATCATCCATACTATACCATAATAGTGTTTTTGGAAGACGAGTAGCACAACTACCATTTAATAACTACCATCAACTCATATCAACTCAGCCAGGTATTCCTTTTGAAGTGGAGATTCCGGAAGGTCCTGTACCGCCATTGGAAGGCTTGAGCCTACCGAAGGCCCGGGGAAGAGCTAAAGAGTTGCGTAGAAACCTTGGGATGAGCATTTCTCACGTTGGTGATGCTGGTGGCAGGAGTCCAGCTTTCTTGGGAAGCTCTACTGGGCGTTGACTATGCTACTTTGGAGGGCAGATTGAGACCAGACGAAGCAATTTCATCACTGATCAACGTCTACAGATGATGAAGCGTTTCAATTTTCAGGGCAGAAAACACTTGATCAATGTTGATCATTACTTGATGTCATTTGTGAGGCAGGAGCATCCAGGCATTGAACACATTACGTTTTTTCAAATGGACAATCGTCGTAATGGCTTGCCTGCTCCACCAAGGGGTGTTTTTCAGGGTTTGTACGAACCTAGATAGGTACCACGATGCTGCCATCACAGGATGTAGAGCTCCGTTCTTTTGTAAAACAAAGGTGTTCTGATTCCTGCCTTTCTTGGGGGTCATCCTGACCTAAAAGGTTTAATCATGTTTAATCATATAGCCAGCACACTGATTTGAAAAGTTGATGCAGCTAGTTCTCAAAGAGATATTCAGGCCATCATATTTTTGAGACTTGTCATTCTATCACACTAGTCAGGTAGTGCAAGGCACAAATGGGGGTTTCCCAAAATGGTGGTACACAACAACTATTGGTTTTCCTACTAAAAATGACCATTTTGGGGTGTTTTTGGGGTACCACCATTTTTGGAAACACCCAAATCCCTTTCTCAGCCCAGGCCGACCTATGTGGTGCGGTGGATGTTGATCCCACCATCAGATCTCTACTGGGACCGGTGCCGGCGTATCTTTGTGTGAGGGATCTCAGAGGTTCCGCTCAATTCCTGGACTTAGAACATTACAGCAGTCGTATATTGAAACGATACAGAAATATCAAGACATGTAGATAATACATATTGGCATTATATCATGCACATTATGGCACATATTGGAGTTTGTATTGTGTCGCATATTCAATCATTTTCATATTCATTCCTTCCTTGAGCCCAAGGAGTGTCTCCCCTATCGCACTCTTGATCTTCATTGCGGGCACCACGGTAACTCGACCAAAGAGACCAAAAAGGATCCAGAATCATAAGTCCTCACATCAGTAAGGGGGGATGGTGACAATGCTTATTTGCTTGTCCTGTTTTTTGTTTTTGTGTGAGTTTTGACATAGTGGTATGTGGTCATCCTGTTTTGCTACCTTTGAACGGCCTGCAATTCTTGAGGGACTTTCATTTCAATGGTATGTCGGGAACCCAGTGGTGCAATATGGAAGCACAAAGTTTCTCTTTAATGCTGGCCTTGATCTGCGCGGCTGGTTCCAGGTCTCAAGCACACCTGCGATATTGATCTTGTTCTCTGCAATTTGCCTCAGCACCTCTCTGCTAGTGATGGGTGGTGATGGACCAGAAACACCCAGGCTCTATCCACTGCAGCATGGATGCACTAGTTTGAGGGATGTGGAGAAAGTGATCAGAGGAAAGGTCATGGGCATGCCTACAATTGTCTTCTTACCAAGATTCAGGGATATCTTCCATATCCACGACTTTCTGCGGTCAATTCTCCAACTTTTTGATCATGAGAAGTTGACCTTCACAACGTGGAGACATTGTTTTGGACATGCCAAAGAGACAACGTGGTACCTGGCAGCCTTCCAATTGACTGGGGGTTCTTGCCATGGTCACCTGCCTTTGGCTGCCCAACATGATCAAGTGTTGCAGAAATCTCTCCTGCCGCTTTCCTTCTTTTTTTTACAGATCCTGAGCATTCAATTGATGGATGGCTGCAGAGTTGCACACAAATCATACAGATCAATTGGATCAACGCATTGAGGACCACTCTGCTGGCAAAGATTTCTTCTGCAGGGACTCCCAGTGTGATATTTTCCTTCCAGCTTGTGTCATTGGTAGGAAGGTTTGTCTTCACAATCTGAGAATCTGAGCTGAGACCCTGCTGCCGTCAGGTCTTGTTGCTCCTGGCCATTGCTCGTGAACTCACCGCATGCTGCAAAACTGCGGCATTCTTCTTGGGAGTGTTTGGAAACTCAGTCCTTCTCAGTCTTGTGCCCACAAGCTCCTCCTTGAGATGATTTCTAATGACTTTGTGACTTTTACACATAATTTTTGTCAGTTTTTGATATAAAGCTAGAAAACATGTTCTTGCCAGCAAACTTCTTAGGGCTCTGCGAACTGTAAAGATACTTGGATCCCTTCATACCTCAGGTCTCGCTTCGTTCTGGAGAGCACTATCGTGCCATGGGGCAACTCTTTAGGAGATTTGGTTACAGCCATTGCACCTTGCCTGCAACACCATCGTTGGATGCCTTTTGGATCCTGTCATCGTTTGGACCTTTCAGGCCATGGTTCGACAGGGTCAAACTACTGCTGCGGCCACAGCGCTTTTTGCAGCGCCTTTGTTCAATGTGCTGCTGAGTGGAGGCCGAGGGTGAATTTGTGAAATGGATTCGAAGAGACTTGGGTGGTGGTTTCAAAGATTTTTTTATTTTCACCAATTACCTGGGGAAGATTTCCAATTTGACGAGCATATTTTTCAAATGGGTGGTTCAACCACCAACCAGAGAATGACGACTTTCTCTGGATTTTTCCCAATGTGCAAGGCTTGACGCTTATCCTTGCCACAAGCAATGGGTGATGGACTCCAGCGGGGGTTGGTAAAACATGGTACAATTGTGAAGTCTGTAGCGTCTTAAGATATCAATATTCTGTGTTGACGAGGGAATTTCTCCGCCAGTTCTACTTTTACACCATTATGATTCATGATCTTTTTTTGTTTGACAGTTTGCATTCCAAGATTGGAATCCATCAGCTGAAACTGGCTACTAGTTGAATGTGTCAGCGGAAATCCGACGACTTAGGCGGGTCGTCTTCGAGGAAGGCTCCGCATCACAGATGCAGGTCGAACTGGGGAACTGCCGACTGCTTTGTTGAGCCATGGGGCCGGAGTGGCCTATGTTAAGTAAATGTGATGTAAACGGTGTAAAGGGTGTAAAGTGTAATTATGGGCATCATGACTTCTCTTCTTCCTGTGATACGTCAGCCTCAGCTTCCAACATTGGCAGGCGACAGCTGGTGCCTTTCTGGCTTGCATCATGCTATGTGGTGCTCTGATCTTTGAGAAGCAGGCAGACCTGGAGTTGCTGCTGATGTGATCCCACGAAAACCGAGTTGAAGTCAGGTACAGCCGTTTGGTGCGGCTAGCCTTGCTGGTTTGTACATCATTTTCCTTGTTGGAGTTTGGATCCTGGGTGGCTAGTTGGTGGGATACTTTGATTCCAATGTGAATGTCCGGAGTAAGGTATTAGCCAGATGACTGTGCAACCAAAGGTGTAGTGTAATTGTACCATGAACTGGAAGGGAACAGAATTGTCACGGATGGATGATGACTTATCTGTTCACCCCGGTCCCTCTCTCTCTGTTTGTATACATGCGTACAGGTGATATAGATTTGTTTGCTAGTACATGCATTATCGAACTACATATGTCATGTGTAGACAGTATATTGTCAGTGCCCAACACCTAGTGGTTTCCACCGGCGCACTGCTTAGGTGCTCGTGGTGGAGTTGAGAAGTTCATGAGAAAAGCAGCGACATTTGTGGAGGGGGGCAGGCCTAGTACAGGTAGCAGGATTAATTCATTTGCAATCACAGAGGAGTATGAAGTCCTAAGAATAGGTCGTTTGGATGCTGTTTTTCAGGAGAAACTAGCATGAAGTCAACCCATATCTATGGATGTTGGTGCTATCAGCAAGTTCAATTACTGTAATGCGTAGAAGCTTCAATTTCTGCGATGCTGCCGCTATTTTTTGGAAAGGTCAATGGATATTGCAGAACCCTTCTAGTGGGAAGTGTTGTTTCCGTCGTTGTATATACTAGTAGTTGTAGGATCACAAGAAACACTTGTTGAGAGACACAATGTGATCAGTTCTAACATGCATCTGAGTTCTTCCTCGTTTTTGTCCAAATTTGACCTTGAACAGGGGATGGAGTCATCCGGAAAACGTGAGATTTACACAGTGCAAAGCATGCTAACAAGAAGCTGCCTATGGGGTCCAAAGAAACATCATAAATCCAACCAGAACAGCATTATTACCTAGCAGAATACATATTATGTCATAATGTATATCGAATCATACATAGATATAGTACATATATGTGATGTATTTGATGTTAAGTGTGAGACAGTGTGAGATCTGCCAACCTGCCAAGTGCTTGCTACTCGCTCCATTTTCGTGCCAAGTCGGCTGTCCTATGACGCCATGGCACCGATGTTGCATGCACAGCTTGGGTGCGACATCAAGTTTGGAGTGATGGAGATGTTTAATGAAATGCACTTGGACATGGTGAGTGTGTTCACAGCATTTTTCATAGCATTGACCGAGATCACATTTGTTCGACAGGGAAACGCTGGGAGATCATTCGAATCCCACCAGCTTCTGGGCGGTGAAGTGTGTTGGGATGCTCAGAGTGTCCTGAAGGTGAGCAGGTTAAGTCTGTAAGTTCCATGTTTTTTTTGTCCAGATTGATAACTACTAGTAGGTGGTGGTTTCAATTTTTTGTGTATTTTCACCCATATCTAGGGGAATGATACTTTTTGACTGATATTTTTCCTTTGGCTTGAAACCACCACCTAGATAAGCATGACTTGCACAAGCAATTTTTGAAAAGAGGTGGGATTCATTTGTTGGGCCTGTGGCCTGAAGGGACAGAACCCCAAAGTCTTCTATCAAAAGGATAACGAAAACAACAGTCTATAAAAAAGCAGTTAGGACAAAGACATCAACTCCACACCTACAGGCTTGCAGTCCGGTAAACTAACTTTGCCATGGAAACCATCCACCATTTTGAATTTCCCTACGGTTTACCGGTGGGCATTTTTCAGCTGAGGCTCAAGGCTTCACCTGTGTCTCCAAGTTAACCAGCTTCCCTGAAGGTTTTTCGCCGGGTGAAGGGGGTTCAAAGGTAGTGTGGATGGTGCAAGTGAGTTTGTTCAACCACAGGGTTGAAGTTGGTTGAAGATAGGTCTTGCATCATTTGCCATGTGATGTTGACTATAGGAAGTCCCGATGATTTCAACTTGCGTTTGCAAGTTGCCACCATTGGAATCTGATGTCGTATTTTTTTCAGGTCATGATGGTGTTTACCATCAGGAGCATGGAGTGAAGTCGTAGCTTGGCTTTGTTTAAAGGCGGTAGAGATCTGATTTTTTATGCACCCCATGGACTCCAAGGATGGAACCCTCAGATCCTGACCGCTTCAGAGATTGGCTTCAAACCTACGAGGCGGTCTTTTTTTTTGAATGGAGATGGATAGAATGGAGTGAGTCCTTTAAAGATCAAAGTTGTGGAAACAGAAACATTGAAACATGCATTTTTTTTGCTGTTTTTGTATTGAGTAGTTGAAAAGGTTTCTTGGAATGGCAAGTTGGATTGTCTCCGAGTCACTCTGATTTCCGCCTGCAACGCAGGTGGGATGTCCTGTTGGGAGGCCAAAGTAAAGGGTGAGAATAGTGAGCTGCTACTTCGCAGCATGAATTCTGCGCAGATTTGTTTTGTTCGAATTTGACATGGCCTGAGGCTCGTGGCAAGATGACCAGTGCAGGGAAATGCAAGGACGGGATGCGAACAAACTTGATTTGGATGCTGAATCAACGGTTTATCATTTTTTTTCGACTTCATGTTTTCTTCATCGCGTATGACCTCAGGATAGTGGCGATCCGTTGCAAGAACAAGGACTGGCACAGTGCCATCCGTCATGTTGACAAGACTGGAATGTGTTAGCCGCAAAGGAGACAATGAAAGCTATAACCTGCAGGACTCTGTTACTCTGCTTGGAACTTTGAAGCTGGACCTGGAATGTCTGGAAACTCAGATAAAGTTGCCATGTTGGCAAGCATTGAGCATGGGTTTGCACGTTGGACAAAGTGGAAAGTATCCGAAAGTATCCGAAAACACTGAAAGAAATCGATGGCGACTCTTCCTTGGCGAGGCCCTGCCAAGAGCCTGACGACTGTCTTTGTGTGAAGGCGATCCATAGGTGACAGGTTTTTTTTCAATCAGCTGTTCATGGTATGCTCAAGGCTTTGGGTGTGGGTCCCGGGTTATCTGAAAGAAGACTTGACAATTTCCTGTTCTTGACGACCTTCTTGTTTAAACCTCAACCTTCCAAGTTTTTTTTTTCAGACAAACATATGCCCCAATTTTCCTTTATTAACTGCCTTCAATATGATGCCTGCTTGAACATTTTCACACCTTCCCAGCCTTTCAATCCATGGGAGGCTCAAACCTCCAATGGAAAGTTGTCTCTTTCACATCGAAATATGGAAAACGAAGAGGGAAAGGTGCCAGAGTGACCGCGGGGCCCGTGGAAAAACGATGTCGGTTTCGGTAGCAATTTCCTATGTTGAAATTTTTACAGCTTCGAAAAAAAAAATGGCCAAAGGAATGCGCAGTTTCAACATTGCTTCAGGAGCTGCTGGAAGGGACGTATCAAGTCCAAGAAGCCACCAAATGTGGTGGATCCCAGATCCCCCAACCGTCCAAGAATTCTCCAAGTGAACATTTTTGAGACAAGCGATTTGGATTTGTTCGATTTATGTTGGATATTACCAGATCTCTTGAGGTGGCAACTGTGAAGATCTGAGTGATGGTGCCCAGAAACCCACGTCAGACTTCGAGGGTTCTTGTCAAATTGTGCTCATGTAGTTTTTCGTTTTTTTTTTTTGGTATTTTGAGGATCAGTCTCGGAATGTGGTACTGTGACATACCCAATCCGGCTGAGAACTGAGGCTTTGACCGAAGCCACTGCGAGGAGTGTGAGTTGCTTGGTGCTGAAACAGGCCAATCCTGTCCACGATGCCTTCAGCATCATCTATCATCTCAATAGAAAGTAATATTTTCATTAACTCATTTGTGGAATCAACAGATGCTTCAACGTGCTTCAGCAGCATCTTTTGAAACCACTTTATGAGACCCAGGACCCTAAAAGGGCGGCTTATCATTTGTGCATCATTGGACTGCAAGTCCTGTGCTCTTCTAGTTGAAATTGAGGAATTGTGTCTTTAAAGCCAAGACCATGGAAGGAGGCACTGCATCCGCGGCTTCTGCTTTTGCATGGCCAAGACTAAGATATGAATGGATTCCCTATGTGTCACATGAAAACTGATACAAAATGCATCAAAATGCCTAGATTTTGTGCTGCCCGGTGCCTGCCGCTGCCTGCAGAACGGATCGAGGGCTGCTGGCCCAAAGATGGCGGCAGCAATCGACGGAAAAGACTTCGAGGTGTCGATGGGAAACCATGGAATGGAGCGGTTGTTGCATGGTATGCTGGTCATCGTGCAATATAGAAGCTTACAGACACTGATGACTCTGCGGTAATAGAACTAGGGAGGATTTATATCTACCTTGAGACCAAGAGGGCAACATTTGGGGGTCCTTTATTGGAAGAAGCTCTTGCCAGGCGAGGCCGAACGGATCTTCCTCCATGGAATGCCAGTGCAGCTGAAGGCATTTGGTCACCATTGATGGGGAAAGTTGTGAGTTGCTGGTGGAGGCAGGATATAAACTTAACACTCACATATACAGACGAGCACCCGCCAAAACCTCCGACATTTTGGAACAGTTACGCGAGGACATTGATACCTGATACTATCATGACACTCTCAGGAATGATAGGGGTGACACAAAAAACCATGACTTTTGATACACATGTTTGACTGATTTTATTGCACACATTAAATCCTAAGGAACGATGAGGGACACACAAAAACGATGACCATTTTATTTTTCACGGGTGTAATAGGTTTAGTCCGTTGCTCATATATCAATTAATATATATATATATTATATTGTGTATACTACATATATATTTATATATACATATACAATATCTTGACACATCATCATGTTCTATTATTAGCCTTCCAACAGGGACAATTGCCGGAATGCTCAGGATTTGACCATTGTACCCCACTACAAGATGCTGGAGACCTGGTGGTTGGCTTCAGTTGAAAACCTCTCAGCTGCTTGAAAACTAAGGTGGGATCCTAGTGAGGCCTTTGACCCAACTGGTGATGAGGAGGGGCAAGGAAGCAAGCTTACATATTCAACATTTTTGACTCCGCTATATATTTCCTCTTCAAAGGTACCTCTTCAACGTCCCGCCTTTAGACTTCTCTTATTACTCTTTACAAGTATCTGCAGTTTTTCAGTTCAGGTGTGTGATTTGGCGCAAAACAGTGGCTGTGTTACATTTCCCACCTTTTGGGATGCGCCCTGTCGAGAGGATAGCAAAGAAGCGGAGGATCAGATCTCTTTAGCACCGGATGAAGGGCCACGCATGCCGTATCAGCTGCTTGGCAGCTTGGAAGTACCCCGAATCTCAGTAACTGGCAGTTTCTTGAAAGTAGGTCGTCGAAAAAAGGTGTCTTGTTTTCCCTTTATGAAAGACCCTTTCCCTTCATGATATAGCTACCTTTTTTTAAATCATGAAAGATACGGTCATTCTTGGAAGCTTTATCTTTCATGAACAACTGCAGGTCTAGGCGTGAGCCTGTGTCCCGTCAGACATGGTGGGGGACTCCCAGGGCAAGGTCTTGTTGAGACACGGTAATCGCTTTGCTGTTGCAGCAATGCGGTGATTGTCATTGGGTATCGCTGATTCTCCCGATCATTCTAGAAAGGTAAGTGAAGAGTCTCACGGACAGCAGCCGAGGTTGGCTCTCTACAAAGAAGTTGCTCCCCGCGTGCAGAAAGAACTGGATGATGTTGCCTGGACACTTGGTGCTGCCGACATCAATGGCTTGAGTGTTCAAGAAGATTCAATTGAATACTCAGAAGTCAAGAAGGGGCTGTGACTTATACACATCAAGGGCCATCTACGGCAGATAAAGGTCTCGATTCTCTTGCAAGTTCATTGAGACGACTTGTTTCTGCGGACTAGACTGATATGTGACTCCTAAAGGCAAACAGTCATAGCAACTGGCCTTTCGAATCTTATTTGACGTTGTTCTATGGATACAGTACGCTCAATGGATCTTCTGGCAAATTTTCTAACAGCTGCAGGTTGAGAGCACCATCAATGCGGGTAAGAAGGCCATTGCTTTTGGCTTTCCAGTTCAGGTTCCTTAGAAACTGCGTTCTTGTAGTGGCTTCTGTCCCCACCGTTTTTCCTTTCCCAAATTGCCTTACGTGTTTGGTGTCTCCTGGAAGCAAGAGGAAAGGAGGCATGCTGGTGGGTGGGTAGGCTAGGGGTTGATCATTGGGGTTTGTACATACAACGTGTTCCTCTGCGAAGAGTCTCAGCACCTTTGTCTCGACGGTGGCCTGGTCCTGGTGCAATGCAACAATTTTTTTGACAAAACGACCTGCCTTTTTACAAGGCATCTGTGATTTCTTGGACCCCAACGCTGCACAAAATGCCCTCGCAGCATTGAGCCGGTCATTGGTTTTTTTTGTTCCAATGTGATCCAATGTGCTTGCACAGGCTGGAGCTTTGGGGTGTGAGCACAAGTTAGGTGTGGGTACCGAAGATTCTTCAGTCAAGCACCAGTTTTATGCGCCTTGTTTCATCAATCATTGTTCTTGGGCCCTTTCCTTCATCAATGCTGATAATCATCTCTTTGATTGTAAGGCAAACGTGTCGGTCCGGGCACCTGTGTCTTTGCGGTGGCAAATTCACAACTGCTCTTAGACATGAGGGAAGCATCCTAAATATCACAGGAATCTTTATTTCAAACTTTGAATACAATGACTTAAACATCTCCCAGAAATCCTTACTGGTTGTATTAAGAACTAGTGTCTGAAAATGACAGAGCTTTGAGGTGAAGACATCCCGGGTATGATTGAGAAGGCGGGACATTTGACAGCGTTGATAGGCATAGCTAGAAGCTCAGCTAGAGAAACCAATGCTTAGCAGGTTTGACTATTAGTAGATTGTGTAAATAACATTTTGCAACAGGTTTCCGCACGAAATTCTCTAAGCATAGAAAGCTAAGTGGCTGAATATCTGCAAGTTGTTTTTGCCAGGCTACATCTATTCAGAATGCTTGTCTGGAGCTTTGACTGCTGGTTGTTGTCATCGGGGTCTTTGGTGTGGTTGCTCACAATGATGAATGTTTCATAACGTTTCATTTCCTGCCAAAATTTCATTGCCAATCTCAAATGGTCGTAGTTGTGGCTGCTGTGGCGCTTGAAATGGAGCTGTTTGCATGATATATGCAGTTGCACCTGAATTGAAAGCGGACTCAATATCTTTTGCTGAACATGTTGATTTTGCAGCAATGGCAGCTTCAAGATACATTACTGATCGACATGTACCGTTTGATACAAACATCAACTTGTTTTATTCCAGAATCGAAGGTGACATACTCTTCCATTTTGGACACCTTCCAACTCCCTAAACTGCTTGGCTTCGAAATGCTGCCTCGGTCTGAGGTTTGCAGATGCAGGAGACTGCCAATCGAATCGCTGTGAAAGATGCCAACCCAGGCTTTCCACAGACAGGCCACTGGATGGTCAGTTTTTCCACTTGCTTTTTTTTTGAAGACATATATATTATACATTAGAAGTCTTAAGATTCACAGCATCTCAAGCATGTTGATATAAATTTCATGCGGATGTTCTCGGGGATTCTTTGTCAGTATTTCCCCATATTTTGACATGGGAACAACATGCACATGGAATTATGAGAAAAACAAATGGAAACACATACCTGGTTGAGCTCGTTAGTTAGAAGACTAAAGATACTGCCGAATTAATTCGAGACGGCCTCGTTTTTTAAATTTCGTTTCAGGAAGCCACTGCACCATGAACGATCGTTTGGGCTCTCAGCCGGAGCATGGATGGCATCTCACTTTGGGACTGAAGCCAATGTGCCTGGTGTCGGTATCCAAACGAGTGGCTAGATATGGCGCTCAAACGACCAGAAGTCAACATGATGTACTCTGAAATTCATTGTACAAAGGAAGATTGATTGGACTTGAATCATGATTTAAATAGCAAATCCCACAAACCCTAAACCTTCTAAACCCATGAAAGCCTCCTAAAACTGTGAATATGGTTGCGTTTGGCTTTTAGCTGGATGTGGCCAGAAGCGACAAGATCCTTGCCCCTCCAGAATTGCTAGGCCACTCAGAACCTGGAGAGTGCGACTCCCTCAACTGCTACACCACCGATGCCAAGTCTGGAGTCTTAGTGGTCAGGATGGATTGGCTGGGAGTCTTCTCGAGCAAATTTGCTGCCGCAAATAGAGCAAACTCATGACTTTTCAGTGATTCACCTGTGATTGTATTGAAGCCAACCAAGACCACAAGCTAGTTCTTGCAGGTTCAAGAAGGCGATAGCTGCCTTGAAAAAGAGGAATGAAAAGTGCTATGATGCTCGGCAAGGGTCAAGAAATTGTAGGTGGGTTTAGAGTCAAGCTGTTTGCAGGGTTTGTTGACAACATTCAAGTGCTGAAGAACTCTACCTTTTGTCTATTGCTACATGTTGCGACTATTTTTTGTTGGAAAGTTGTGGTCCATAGTTGCTCCAGCCTTTCTTTACCCAAGGACGAATGGGAGGCTACTGTGGATCAAGCTGCCAACCAGTGTTCCAAGGTGGAATAAATTTGCGCTGAGATAGAGAAGCCAGATAGGTCGATAGATATAACAAGAAAAAAAAATATATATATACGCCTTGGAAAGCATGGGATATTTTATGATATTTTATGATAATGATATGGGGTTTCTTCAGTACTGTTGTCTTGCCCCTGAATCCATTGCAGGAGTCTTGCACATTTCGTTGCGGAAGTCTTTTCCCTTCACATGTTACCACAAGTCTAAAGTCTTGGTGTTTGCGTAGGGAATGGTCATAAGTCTCACTAGATTGAGAGATTCACATCAACAAGGTCCTTTTTTGGCCAGGAAATCCCTGAACAACAAAGAAACATGAGAACATCAGGCGCCCAAAGCACCACCCGCCGCGAAGCCGCTCCCTCCCGGTGTGGCTGCACCGGCGAGTGTAGCAGGGCAACCGCCGCCCAAAGAGGCTGAAACCATTAACAGGAATACCCTTCCTGAAACTAACATAGCCCTGAAAAATGGGCCTCCCCAATAGGAAAATAGTATTCCAACCATCCATTTGTAGGGGCTATCTTAGTTTCAGGGAGGGTAATGTTTGAAGGAAAGTTGTGAATTGAACCTCTAATTTGAGTTGTGAATTAAATTTTTAATTTTAGTTGTGAACGATGAGCAAAATCCCTTTGAATTTATCCCTAGTGGCAGGCAGCGGCAGCGGCACCTGCAACGGCACCAGCAGGAGCAGTGCCAAGCCCGAAAGAATCCTCCAGCGCAGCTGCTGGAATCTCAGCTAGCTGTTAACATCATGTGATCCTGATTCAGATAACCTGAGTCTCCTGAAGCAAAATTATCGTCAAAACTGTGACTTCAATTTGTTGACCTGTGGTATCAAACCGGTTCGACCCAAGGTGGCTTTCTTTACTGGTGCTTCTGTAGGCTGGAAGGGTTGCGGTCGATCCCCTGGATGTGAAAATGGGGATGGATTCGGAGCTGGCTCAAAATGATGTTTAGCTTGGATGTATTGAAGAGTGAATTCTCATGAATCATCATTATCTTTTGTAATTTTTATGGACGGGATTTTTTTTGTTGAGAGGGGGAATTGTCAGCCTTCCTGACCATGTTTGCTGCAAAACCACGACTTTCCCATGCCACAACAGGAGAGCGAAGTCGTGCTGAACGCATGCGATGCTTTCTCTGAGAGAAGAAACTGGGTGCTTCTTGATTTAATGTTCACTGGAGAGGGCTTGTTCAGATAGGGAAACCAAGATGTGATATCAGACTTTGCATTTTTTTTCAGTCAAAGCATTTCGTTCCTTGAAATTGTTGAGTTTTTTGTTGTGGTGCTAGCAGCATTAGGCTCGGAGCCATCGAGCGGTGACAGGATGTGGTGAAGTGAAGAATCCTTTCCAATTTCCAGTTGTAAGTTATGGGAGTAGGAAACTATCATATTCAAAAGCTGAATTCACAACTTCAAGCAATTGGTGTTAGTCTGATGTTGAGGTATGCCACAAGCACTAATTATTATGCAACCCTTGTGCTGTTGGGCCAAAAAATGGACTTCAAAAATGAATCTGATACAAACACACCCAAGGGTTGCAGAAAACTGCCCCTTAGCAATGATGCGGGGGCAACGATACTTCACTTATCTTAGCTTATCAGCCTTGCAAGGTCTTAGGACTGTATCACAAACGTGTGCGGTCAGTACCCGTTGGCAATGGCGTTATTCGGTGAGCAGAATGGCTCCGACTCAGGCCTGGGATAAACAACGAGGGGGATCCGATGTTTTTTTTTGATAGCAAGTTGCTATGTATGAACTACAGGTACTAAATCTTGGGCAACAGATCTGATGTTTTTTTCTTCCTAATTTCATGAAGAATTGTTAGAACATACAATGAAGTGAAACATCCTGGAACTCTAATCGAACTACCCGACCCATACCACCAGTCCACTGTCATCCACTCTCCATTTTCCTTGGATGCCACCGGGTCCCAACGCAGATTACGAAAATGAAGCTTTTGAAGTCGAGGATTTAGACAAAGAAGGCAGAGGTGTGGCAACGGTGGGGCAATTTTCTTAGGCATTTTTGCACCCATGGCATCCAACTCGAGAAGCAGCAAGGAAACCAAGTGGTTGCAACGGTTGCAACCAGAACTCTGCCTTCAAATGGTCTGAATATCGTTCCAACCAAGCATGCGGATGGTGTGCCTGTTGCCAGGACATTTCATTGATCCTTTCGAAGATTCGGACTGGGTTGGGGTGAAAGATGAACTTTGACGTTTTCTTCATGTCAATCTTTGTTTTAAAATCTCTTGGAAAATATTAAGGGAAAAAGACACCAACCATTTTCTATCATCTTTAGCGTGCTTTGCTGTCAGCAGGCTGCCAGGCTGCCATTTGGCTCAGGGAACGCGGCGAACCGTGGAAATAAAAAAGCCTTGCAAGGTCAAGGGCTCAAGGGCCAAGGGTAAGAACATGGGTTGCATTTTGTTTGCATTTTGTTAGATGCTTCTGTGAAAATTGCGGTCATTTGTGATGTAGCCGCAATACACTTTTGACTCTGCCAGGATGGGTATCGGTCGCGATTCTCGTCACAAGCATTACAAGACCGGAGGAAGGTCCAAGGTGCCGTTCCCTTCAATGTTTTTGGACATTCGACATACAGCGAGATGTTGGAAAGGGGTTTGTGAATCAATACAGCAGAAGAGTCCAAAACTACCAGAAGCCGATAATGATCGAGTTTAGGATAATCACTGGTCATAGTTTCAATTTACAGCCATATCATATCTAATTCATAGCTGATGATAGTCTCATGGACATTTTGACCAATGAACCTATGAATCCAACCGCTCAACCGTCTCAGACCTCCATCAAGAAGAGAAAGTATGAGATGGGTCGCCCTGCCACACCCTGCAAGTTGGGCGCCAAACGTGTGCGCTCCGTGCGTTGCCGGGGTGGCAATATGTAGGGAATCCTAACGGGGGAGGGAGTTGGTTCCATTGATGATGATGATGATGATGATGATGATGATGATGATGATGATGATGATGATGATGATGATGATGATGATGATGACTGTTGATGATTGTTGATAATTTTGCTTCCTGAAGTGGGTACTCCCATATGTATATATGTAAATACAATTATATACATCTTGTATACATATAGATTAATTGTAGATCAAGGATTCCAAGCCTATAATCATTAAATCATTTACTGTGCCACCTTGAGGATTTGCGTGATAGAGGTATGAACACGCTACAAAAATGACTACATGAAGTATCTATACTACATGATTTCACATCCACGAGGTCCATAGGTATTTTTTCTTTGCGTTCTTTCTTGTGGCTGATCACATGGCTATTCCATGCGTGGACTGTAGGAAGTACCGTGCCTTGCGTCTGGACTCGGGCAACTATGCCTGGGGCTCCGAGAACGTCACCAAGAAGGCCATCCAATTTGGGATGTGGTGGCCCAGTGAAAACTTCAACCTGAGATTTTTTTCAGTGTCAGATGGTTCAAAGGATACCTGGCCCACTGAAACCTGCTAGCTGCTATGCCTGGGTGTCCGGTCTCACATAGTAACGCCTAGCTGAGCTGCTTTGACTTGAGACGAATGTGTGAGAGTGTCAAATGGTCCTCTTTTTGGCGACTTACTTAAGACTCCCATGTTTTTTATTTTATTGGGAGGTTTTTGAACGGGTTGAGACTTGAGATGATGAAATTTCAATGCCAACATGGCATGTATCGAGGACTTTTCATGACATTTCAGGGATCTCATGAGTGTTTACCGCAGAATCCTTGAGATTCGCCAGGTCAGGATCTTGGATGTGGTTTACAATGCCACCAGCAACGAGTTGGTTCGCAACATGGATCAAGATCTGGAGGATTTATCTCTAGGCAGTTATGGATAGTGTAAACATGTTCCTTTCATTTCCAGGTTCATGGAAGGATATTTTTAACTCGAACTCTTACAAGGAGAAAGGGCTCGAAACCTGATTTGTAGGCTCTAAAACTAGCTCGAGACCTTAGAATGCAGATCGACACCTCATTGGGCTCTCGACACCTATGACCAGCGCTTACAATATTCATTAGACACCGATAGTATTTTCTCTATGCTTCTCACGCAGCCCTAAGTCTGATATAATCTGATGTCTTCGTTGGAATCTAAGGTACGAAAACTTTGCTGAAGAACACCGTTGTGCAGCCCCTTGGACTGCAAGACAAGTGCAGATCTCTAGTTTGCAGGCATCTAACTGTAAATTCTTCAGAACCTAAGTGGAATATTTCTCCCAGCAATCACCTTGCAATCGAAGGGGGTGCCTTGCATGCCACCATTGCCTCATAACTGGTCAATTGGCCCAACAGGATCGATGCTCACCCTTTCATGCAGTTCTACCAGAAGAAGCTCAGAAAGCAATTCATTGCTGTTGCTGTCCTTGACATACCTTGAACTGGTGGCTTCTGTTGCTTGTTTCGGAGGAATTTTTGTGTCGATGGGGCAGTTTCCAACTGTCAATGGGGGGATTTCTGGGCTTCTTCCCTGGCTGAAAGTTGTCAATATGAATCCTTGATGGAGCAACGGGGGATTCAGGATTGATTATTTGGGACGAGTAACAATCCTATCAACTGCCAGTAGAACCACTGTAGAACCTAACAGTTTGTTGATGCCGTTCAAGTCACTTTTTGATTCATATCTTCCGCTTTCTGTACAGGTAAAGCGGACAAGTTACTCAAAATAGCGCCAAGTAGCCGGCCTTTGGCAAAAGCACTGGAAAATAGCAACAACGATACAAACAACAACAACAACAACAACAACAACAACAACAACAACGATATTGCATGATATTGCAATGACACATACGTATATGTATGTATATATACATGTATATTTATGTATAGTCTGTTCTGACTTTGTTTTGCAGACCTTCGCTGTCCCTCAAGGAAGTATGGTCAGGATCTGGGCAAAAAGAAGAAGGGAGCCGCAGCAGGCGGCAGCTTTTTTTCCACTTTATTGCACATGGGAATATATTGCAAGGGCTTTCATGAAGTTCTTTTAACTATCAACTGTTCCTCTGACAAAAGGAACGAATTTTCACCAGCAGTAAAGGCGATTGCGTTCTTTTCACTAGCTGAAAATTGCACGTGCAATTGCTGCTGTGAATGATCTGACATCTTTCAGGCGAGAAAACTGAGAAGGAAGAGGTGTGCTGCATGGGGCTGGCTGTGGGGATTTGGGACTGCTGTCATATTATTGCATCATATCATGTCATATTGACAATTGATACAATGCATGTGTATAGTAAGTGTATATTCTGCATATAACATCCATTTGGATATGAATTCTTGACCTTTTTCCACTCAAGCTTCTGATTGGGTCAACCGATGTATAAAGGAATCCAATTACATAGAAAAACATGATCTCACATGATCCCGCATGATTGCATGCTTACCTCGAATAATTGGATGAAATGAGGTCCCACCCATTGGCTATAATAATTCCCTAAAAGGGTAATTCCAAAAATCTGTATCTTCTGACGAGGTAAAGGTGTCTCGTCATGTTCTCTTCAAGCAGAAGGCTCGTGCATCCAGGTCAGAAACTCAATTCGATGGAGCCAGACTTGTTTCCAACATGTTCCGGCAGCGACCCCTGCTTTTTTTTTGGAACACGTCCAAAACATCTATGTCTATACTATATTTGTATCAATCCAAATATATCCACATCATGTTGAGTTTTTTCCTTAAACACATTTTTGATTCATATTGCTGAAACTGCGATTGGAACGCCTCCCTCAATTTATAAGACTTCAAGCCGTCTTTCCGAAGAAAGGAGTCAAAATTCTTGCTATAGGCAGAAGCTTGATGGCCTTCTGGAGGACAGGGCAACAAACTTCCCACCCAAATTTGTGTGATTTTGTGCATTTCCGAATTACCACCAGAAAAAAATCATCAATAGTCATCCTGATTCGAATAAAATAAAGATAATCAATATAAGTAACATCAAAAATCCCAATTGTATAATCCCAATATGGTGGTTAATTGCCCTGATGGTTGATGATAGCATCAAAAACTTTCAATTGAGCAATGAAAAAGGTACCCTGGAAAATTTAGGGTTCATAATAAGGTATTATACTACCCAGTTATATAGGGATTCATAATAAACCAATATAAGGAGATCCCAACCCCGGGCTGATTGGGCCCCAGAATTGGAGGAGCAGTTTCAGAGCGGCCGCCTTTTGGCCTGCATCGCCTCCCGGCCGGGTCAATGTGGACGTGCCGATGGCTATGTCCTGGAGGGCGAGGTCGGGAAGGGTTGAACATTTACAGAAGCCTTACAGAAGATGAGTTAAATACAAAGTGTGTAGTATTTGTAATATGCTTGTTTAATATATACAATACATGTGTATATATATATAGGTGATATATATGTATATATTCATACAATAGATACATAAGTACAGTATGTGAATAAACAGAGTATATATAACAGAATATTGTATCATATATATATAGCATATACAAATACTTTTTGTTTGCAATGACTAGAATAGGTCTCGAATCTCGAATTGAGGGTAGGGGTCTTGCCAGAAAACGGTGGCATGGACAAGTGGACATGAAAGGAACTTGAATCTTTGAAGGTGGGCATGGAAGATGTTGGATAGGATTGTTTGTTTCCTTCCAATGTGAAGACTGGGCATCATGGATTGTGCCATTATTTCAGGGTTTTATACAGGGACTTCGCCGCAAAGTGTCATGGTAGGAGCTAGCTTTCTACAAGAAGAAGTTGGAGAAGAAGAAGAAGAACTGAGAGGGGTCCTGCAACACATGCCGCGGTCGCCTGGAAAAAGATCTCTGCCACACAAAGGTGTTCCAACAAGACACTTCACTTGGGATTTGGAGAGTCGAGGATTTGAAACACATTGACACAGAAGTAAAGTTAGATAGGAAAATAGATTGGAAGGTGGTATCAGAAGATAAGTTTTCCCTTTCTAGCATGCATGTTGACATGCCACCTCAACGAGCTTGGGAGGAGGTGGAGGACTCAGCGCGCACAAACCCGGTGACGCAGGAGGCATAGGACCCCAGATCATGAACTCTGTTGAGTGGCAACAACCATGCAAAGGAAATGCCATTTCAAAGTGATTTCCGAATGAAGTGTTTGGAACTGATACCGCACGTTTCCTGAACGTTGTCCAAGGGCAGTGCTGTGGTGAGCAATGAAGCTTCAGAAGCTGCGGAACCGTCGGTGGCACCAGCTTCTGAAGCTCCTGCGGCGCCAGCTGCTCCTCCAGAGCATGCAAGAGCACGGGGCCTTAGCACAGCATCAGAATGGGGAAAAATGGATGTTAGATGAGAATGCAGCAGGCAACATGTCTTCCAACATCTGTGAAACATACTTTCTTGCTGCTTGCTCATAGATCTTGGCAGTTTTCTGCAAGATCAATGTAAAGTCTTTTCCAGGGTTTGTTCTGGTTGCTTTAGCAGAACAATTTTGAAGGTGACAGGCTGGTTTTTGGTTTTTGTGGGACATATCCGTTTCATGTATGTCACTTCGACTTGTCTTTTAGAAGTCCTCCTAAAGTCACTAGCAGATCTTCTGCTCATTTGATGAACGTTGTCCAAGGGCGGTGCTGTGGTGAGCAATGAAGCTTCAGAAGCTGCGGAACCGTCGGTGGCACCAGCTTCTGAAGCTCCTGCGGCGCCAGCTGCTCCTCAAGAGCCTGCAACAGCACGGGGCCTTAGCACGGCATCAGAAAGGGGAAAAATGGATGGTAGATGAAAATGCAGCAGGCAACACGTTAATGTCTTCCAACATCTGTGAAACATACTTTCTTGCTGCTTGCTCATAGATCTT
Source organism: Breviolum minutum Mf 1.05b.01 (assembly GCA_000507305.1). Classification (NCBI taxonomy): domain Eukaryota; class Dinophyceae; order Suessiales; family Symbiodiniaceae; genus Breviolum; species Breviolum minutum. The sequence goes on from DF240188.1 coordinate 65,857, forward strand.
GGCAGTTTTCTGCAAATTTGTCGGTGACAGGCCGGTTTTTGTGGGACATATCCGTTTCATGTGTGGCACTGTCACTTCGACTTGTCTTTTAGAAGGCCTTCTAAAGTCACTAGCAGATCTTCTGCTCATTTGCTGAACGTCGTCCAAGGGCAGTGCTGTGGTGAGCAATGAAGCTTCAGAAGCTGCGGAACCGTCGGTGGCACCAGCTTCTGAAGCTCCTGCGGCGCCAGCTGCTCCTCAAGAGCCTGCAACAGTACGGGGCCTTAGCACAGCATCAGAAAGGGAAAAATTGATGTTAGATGACAATGCAGCGGAATACCTCAACTCTTTGTGGAGGTTGTAAACAACATCCACAAGAGATTGGCAGCGTCGAGGTTTCACTGTTTTGTAAACGTCAACTTTATGTATACTTTATATATATATATACGTATCTTTATGTTGAACTGTTGATTTTTGAATTGTCCTGCCATTGAAGACTCTCGGGCAATTCTGTTCTCGCAAAACCAGCTCTGATTCAGATGTCCACTCAACTTACGCCCAGGGTGCCCGAGAGACCTCAACTGCGGGAACAGTGCCGCCGGTGGCTACTCCAAGGAAGTCTCGTGATGAGGTGGCAGAGGGTTGCTTCATTTCAGCTATGACAGCTACGGGCCGTGGGTTCAATGCTACACCCGTTGCAGGGTGTAGACGTTGCAGTGAGCAACGTGGCTCCAACCACAACACCTCAAAAGGCAGAGTTGTTGGCTGGTTGAAACCTCTACGAAATGCCCATGTGACGCTATGTATCTCTATGGGTTCAGAAGTTCATGTCATGTCTTCAGAGTTTGCAGGCCACCGGAAGCCCTACCTTGCCACCGATTGATGCTGGAAATAGCCAAGCTCCAAAGGCTTCCGCAGTGGTGGATTCTGGGAGAAAGTTGTTTATTGCACATGACGAAATAATGATAGGTTGTGCTACATACAATATACACACTAGATTTGTTTGATGGTGTTTGGTGTATCTATATCCTGTACATGTCTACAATAGATGCAGATATGATGCAGATACAGAGCAGAGTGCTACATCACCTGACACGTAGATTTAAGCTGAAGTGCCCACCAATGTACTTGGTCTCATGATGTCTTCATTTGAACTCCCTTTTTGAAATCTAGGATCATTTCATATTCACCGCATCCAAACCATCATACCACCGAATCAAACCGCCAAGCTACTACAAGGCTGCCGAGAGCAAGGCTCAGACTGTGCTGCCACCCATCCAGAATCAACCGTCAGACAAGGCAAGGGAAGCTGGGACCTTTCAAATGCTTTCTTTTATAAACTCACATCAAATGATATTATAAATGGTATGAAATGAGATCACATCTGTGAATGCGTCAAGTCTACGGCATACCTTTAAAGCTTAACTTTCAGTACTTGGTCTTGTTTCATTCTTTCTCCGCATGGTCACTTGTTTGATGTCCATGTAATTTTTGCGAGGACCAGGTTGACGTACCTGCAGCAGAAGCTGGTGATGCTCACACTTTTACAGTAGCAGATGCCTTGGTGGAACATGCGCAAGAGGCGTGGTAGGAAGGTGACGCTTGAGTGTATTTGGGCAATGACAATTGCATGTTTTTAGGCAACATTTTAAGGGTGGAATACTGTACGTATATTAATTACATAATTACAATCAGTAGTTTGGGCTTGTTTTGACTGATCCCTCGGTGGAAGCTGGCTGCTCGGGTACTGCGGTTCAAATCCTAAATGAACTTACTGCTTAGGACGTAGGAGTGACATTCCCAAAGTTATCCATAACAGCAGGTGAAAGTAATAAGGTATCTTCTCAAAAGCATGTGAGAACAGCAGCAGCATCAAACTAGACATGTGTTACCACATTTATTCACCTTTCATTTTTGAGGAGGTGGTATCCAAGCTTTTCAACTTATGGGTTCGTCAATAGGTCAACCAAACGTATGACCCCAGCTGGATAGTTGGCTGATGCAGGCTGCAACTCTGGAAAATCAGGCTGACAAGGTCCAGAAGGATGCCTGGTGTGAAGCTTTTCTTTGCTCATCACGGGGATGTAGAGAAAGATTGACCAAGGATATGTCTTTGGAAACACTAAACTCAGAAATTTACGAAGAAGTCCTTCACCAACTCATTTTTTCTGTGTGGTGGAGCAGTGACATGTGCAGTTGTTTGTTGAAATTTCAGGAGCCGGATCCAAGCGAACAGCCTCAAAGCAGGGAAAAGGACTGCTTTCAATCAACTGTACAGCGAAAAATTATCATGTTTTATCATGCGCTTGTCTTGATGGTTGGCGGAATTCTTTTCCCGTGTGGCAGTCGGAAGACTTACCCCATCACAACTTGTTTGAGTCCTTTACAGGAGGTTGTTCAGACCACAGAGGTGCCAAAGGAAGACTTGCAGGAGCTTAAAACGGAAGACTCCATGCGTAAGTGGCGTTTTTGATGCTTTGCAAATGATCCCTGGAAGGTTTGCCCTTGGGATGCAACTTTGCAAATAATCAAAGCTGGAAGCTGCTCTCAATTGAAGTCGATTATTTTCTGAGTCTCCAACATTTCGTTTTAGAGGCTGAATGGCAACATGCTCCAATTGTCGATGCCATAGGAGTCGTCCACCTCACAAGATGGTCAGAGACCGCCAGAGGTGTGTTGGAGATGAGTTCTCGATTTCTGTTTTTTTGGGACATGGTTGCAGTGTCTTATTTGTTGGCAGGAAAGTGACGAGCCTCAAGAGGTGGCTGGGAAGTGGACGATAGGGTGATGCTGGGTGATGTTATAAACATCAATGAACATATATTATGATCATCCATGATTTACAGACATGAAAATCATGAAAGGAGCTAAGACACATAGTTCATAGCACCGCGACCCCCGTGAGCCCTGTCGCGGGCACCAAGCTCACTTACCCGGATGTATTGGGTTTACAATTCCTGGTTGGATTGGGGTTGGTCATGGCACCCAAAGTTGCGACATTGGAAAGCATTCGAAGAGTTTGCCAGGCTGAGGTTGTGGGGGAGCCTGTCATTATACCACCGCAAGAGAAGGCCATCCAAACTGCTTTCAGACTGTGTGGTGTTTCAGATTCAAAACGACTCCTCCCATCCAGGCAGGCCCATCTTCTCCTCGAAAGAAGATGGATATGAGGCCACCAGTGTCTATGAAATATGATATGAAGAAACTATCTAACTAACATGCGTGACATTCCAACAAAGGGCATAGTTTACATTTTGAAAGGGTTTCTCAAGCTTTCACAATTCATCAACATCAGGTAGTGACTTGTAACTTTTGGATCTTTTGGTCCATCAAGGGGTGAGTCGAAAACACCATTGTTGTTTGTGGGATCCTGTAGGGTAGACTGTGGGCTGAATTTTGTAACCCAAAAGTCAATAAGTGTGACAGTAGTACCGTTTGATGAGATGTCTTTTGTAGGGGTTAGCCACCAGCAATTCTCTGTGGTACTTGGGCTAGGAGACAAGCCCATTTACACTGTTGTTGCAGATGATATCTTGTGGCTCAGGCATATTCCATAGATTTCACCTCGTTTGTGTTCGCAGCAAGACTGAAATCTACTGGGTAGTTTCCCCACACTCGGACTCTTGCAGTTGGACTTCCATATATTTTCGTGGCATGTTCTTTTCTCATCTTTTCCCAACCGAACACATTTGATCCTCATCGATCTCTTGGATGGCACCTGACCTGGGGGGTGCGATTTTCAACGGACCATCTTCCTCCGGGCCAGGAGGAGAATGAATAACACTACCACTGGTCCAGGAAGCTTTGGAACAGCACGGCGCTTGTCAGGTGTGGGTGAAACTTTCCCTGCCACCAACCGGTGGTAGGAAACATTTTTGAAGTATATACGTACTAGCTACATTTCATGCAACAAATTGATTGGCATGTGTTGTTTAGGTTATTTGTGTACTGATTTCGCATCATAGATCTGGTGAAAGCGAGGTGTTTTTGGCTACACTTTGTAGCAAATCAAACCTTGAGGGAAATTCACTTGTGACGAAAAGGATGGCTTTCGAATAATACTATATACAAATATATAGAGATAGAAGCCACGGAATAGCAGCAGTGTGGGACTTGCTTGGCATCTCGGCATCTCCGTCGCCAGCACATCCAGCAACAGCCAGTGGAATTCATCAGGCTTGGAGGCCAAGGTGCTGTTCCTTTCAGGTGGAAAATGCATGGCAGTGGGTTGTGAGCTATCCAGCTATCCTCCAACCAGAGAGACTTTTCCCATTTTTCCTCATCTTTTCTTGGTGATGAAAAGATTCCACACCTCCGTGCTGTTTTGGGTGCATAAAAAATGATGGCTGCTCGCAAGTGTTAGCCTCATTTGAGGCTCTCATTATGCACCCCAGCGATTTCGATGTGGCCAAAGACAGCTCAAGGGGCAGCAAAGCGCAACGTCCCAACACGGAGAAGGGCATCGATTTTTGGATCCCTGGCTGAAGATCAACATTTCTGATGATTAAAGAAAGTGATGTTTCATTTGATATTTTTTTTGAAAATGCCAGAAATTCATTTCAGCCGTCGGGATGGATTGAACAGGTACAGCAACTAGTTGACAAACTTCAGATGATAAGAAGATTGTGGGCGGGTTTAATCATTTTCAATCCAGGTCTCGAACAACTGGATGATTGCCGAGGGTGGATTTTAGGTGCCACAGCCCAGGTCCTCTGATCCTCTTCCATCACCTGGTCGGGGTGTTCCAGGTACACAGATGGGTGGGACTAAGCCATTTTCGGATATTTTCACTTGACCTGTGACTTGTGTTTCTTGTCTCTAACTTTGCAATTTGTTTCGACTATCCTGACTAGATCACCCATGAGTTGTGTGCAGTGTTGCATTGGTTTGCAGGACATCAAAACAACAGGGCAGTCGGGCTCGGACTGCATGTCTGAAGCCATTGTGGCTCCAAGTTTGTTAGGGACATTTGACGTCTAGGGACCATCCATTTCCAATGATTGCCCTTCAGCTTTTCAATTTTGAAGTCCAAGGGTTGTACATTGAAGTATATACATACTGAAAAAGACTTGAACTACCTAGTAAAACGATCAGGTGAAGAAACATTCCTGGGAAAAACGCCAGGAAGCTTGCCAGTGTTTGCACTGAGACTCCTGGTGCGACACCGCCATGGTGGAGATCCGTAAGGTGCGTTTGTCTTCGCCATGGACAGAACCTCAGGCCGGTGTTGCAAGGAAGGGAAGAGCTGGAAAATCATGGCACTTCTTTTTTGTTTGTAAGTTTTTTTTCTTCTGGCAGATGCTGAGGGTGCAAGAAAAAACAACTCAGAATAGCCATGCGTGAATTGATATTCAACAGACTTACTGTATGCAATAGCTGAGAGCTTAAGGACAGTCTTCCAGGATCAAACCTAAGATCATCACCACCACTTTGATTATGTCGCTGTAGGTCTTTTGGGAAGGTCGATCGCCAGAGCTGATTGTGTCAGACATTGGTGCTGTGGTTCAGGCACGCCAGTAAGGGCAAGGATTTGAGTTTTTATGTGATGCTGGTGATGTTCCATGTGAAAATTTGTCATATATAGATCTCTTAAGATACAGATGTTCATGTTTCAGTCCCTTCTGGATTGTTGGAGGTTTCAAGCCAAAAAGACCTTTCTATTTTTTGGGAGCCAACACAACCACGGTTTCACCATGGGTTTCAACCTCTCCGGCAGGGTGGTGTGAGCAGCACTTCGGTGGTGCGGCAAGGAATCTGGCAGTTGGGACTTCTGAAAAACCCCAGAGCTCCAGAGGCGAATTCTACGATGGCGGTTCCCATCGTTATCCGTCGTGGTTTTTGTTTAGATTATCCATGGAAATTCATGGAAAAATGCCAGGAAATCCAAAGAACATTTCAAGACTATGCAAACTAAGCAGAAAAAATAGTCGTCATAGTGCATGGAACATTTTCAATCGACTATTCTTTGTTGGGCTTTCTATATTTCCAGGGGTGAGTTCTAGGGTTGTGTTGAATTTTAAGGGTAGAACATGATACGGTCCCAAACCTGCAACTTTCTCATTGTTTGCATGATAAGATGGTCCTGGGAATCAAATTCCTGGGGTTCCCAATATGGAAGATTCAGTCACGGCTGTGATTGTGTTAGGCATATCTCGGAAATTCTTTGAATGCTTTTTGTAGCCCTGAATATTACCTTGGAAATGGACCTGAGTATCGCCGTTTTTTTGCTCTGAATATTTTGGAAATAGCCCCCAAGAAAACCGAGACAAAGAGAAACAGCCAACTGAGGTCCTAATGCGGCACAAGTCACGAGAAGAAACGCAATCTTTGAAAAGATGACAATGAAGAACATTTTCATATATCATCAATCTATTGAAAGACGATAAGGTGATGTGACGTGTCAACATTGTTTTTTACCATTCGACTGCAATATTGTGTCATGAAACCTTTTGTGTTTATGTTAAGCTTTGCGTTTGACTAAGCAACACAAACTGTGGAACAACTTGCAATTCGAAACTTTATTGCATCAGGAAACAAACAAAGTAGAAGGGGAAGCACCACGCAACACAGAGCACCAGGAAAAACACAAAAAAAAACTAGATTCCTCATTCCTCCCTTTTCCTCTTTTCATCCTTTGGGTTCAGTTGCACCTTCTTCTTTTTTTTACATTTCAGTGTTCACACGACTCTTTGTTGCTTCTTCTGTTTTGTGGCACTTGATTTCAATTAAAAAAATGATGATCAAACATTTTTTTGAAATGGATTCTGAAATTTTTTGGATTCTCAAAATTCAAGAGGCACAATATGTGGCACAATCATTGATTTATAGAAAACATCCTCCTGTCCCGTGGTGTTCGGGGTCGACTTCCTCCACGTCCAGGGACTGCATGGCCTGGTGCTTGCCGCTCCCGAGCGGCCGGAGCGAGCGGACTTGCCCAAGTACGATCGAGCTGCATTGTAAGGATGACCCAGTGATGGGGTAGATTGGTCGATGTCTACTTTGGCCTTGTTTTTGCAACGACTTATGTGCTGTATAGTATATATATATGTTGATTATATGATACAATGAGATATATATATATTTACATATACATATTATTATATGTTAGATGGACATTTGGAGTCTATTCTGCACCCCAAAGGCTCCACTAGATACATATTCTGTGGGCACTCTCCGACATTGAGCTGTCATAGCTTCCTTGTCTCATGACAGTTTGGGTAAGTCGCCCCCATCGCCATGAAAGGGTCAGCCGGCCAAAAGAGCACCAAGGTTAAACATTGAAGGAGAAAAATTGATATTGACTCAAGGCTGGAACCTTGGGAAGTTCACTGATTTTGGGTCAAGGTTGTCAGAGTGCAGACTTCTTTCCGTTTATACAAGACTTTTCAAAGTTGGACACCAACGTTTTGAAACCTGCCTAAAATTCAACCCGTTTTTTTCCGGACAATTCTCTTATTGTTTGTGTTTTCACTTCCACATTGCATCCATACCCCCAATCCTCTCACTGTCATACCCATTCAGCCAATCCTTCCATCTATTTTCTTTTGAGGGGATGGTGCCATTATTCGAATTCAACTCAGTGTGGCCTGGCTCTTCGCTCAACAGCAAACTTTCAACCTTGAGAAACAACAGATGTGTCCCCTGGATTTGCAACTAGGGGAGAGTTGAGAGTGAGATGCGTGTTTTTCAAATCAAATAGTTTGTGCGTGTTTTTTTGTCCGATTAGGAATACATGTGGTTTGAAAGAAAGGAATTCGGAAACGGGCAACTAAACACCCAGTGCAGCATTGTTTTTTTTAAAACTTCCATAGTTTTGCGGTTTGCAACGTTGACATACATAGTTGTGATTCATGAGATCATGGGTTTGTGGCTCATTTTCAGTCTAAAATTGCTGAACAAATATTTGTTTTCAGCTTCAATGACATGGCTGTCTCCCCCGCCTTGGCCAACAAGGCTTTCGGCAAAGTGAAAGCTTTGTTTTCTTCGAAGGGGAATATACCAGTATCTTCAAACAAGAAGATGAGATTATTGGAACCATACCGGCTCAATGTCGACCTGGAGGAGGTCGACGTAGTTGCTTGGAAAGGGAATGCGGTGCTGCTTTGAAGAAAGTGAAGACTTCATGCAAATGTTCTCCTTTCTCTGCTTACCTTGATTTCTATAGCTTTTCCTGTGCAAAAAAAAACATTTGAGACGTGGAAATTGTGAGAGTTCAATGACAACTGGGGCAGCTTTGCCTCCACCAGCTGAATTTTTGCACGTTTACAGACTGAGGCTACCAGTCTGTGTGTTTCTATGATGGACACATCTATGCTACTTGCCTGCAAATGTTGAAGAAACGGATTTTATAATCTGATTTGATCTGAGTGGTAGTTTGGGTTATCTAAGTACACAAATGTCCTCCAGTTGCATCGGACACTGTATGTTTCCGTATCAGAAGATGCTGGAAAGATGTTATGCCATATGTACCTTCCTTGCGAATCATATCACAGCACTGACCACGATTCAAAGCTGCTTGGAAAGCCTGCAGGTCTTGTGCTTTACTGCCGCTTGATTTAAATGGTGCGAAATGTCGAGATCATGTTTTGCAGAAGTTGACTGGTGGATTGGTTGTAGAACATTTTCCATCACAACGGATCAAAATGTCCAGACATGAAGCGCGGTTGGGCATGGTTTGGCATTGCATACTATCCTTTTTTCTTCATTTCCAATCAGGTACAGTATGGTACAGTATGTACACCATGGATCAGTATGGTTGATCATGCACTCGACAGGTATCATCTACATATCCAAGTCAAGATTGTTGTGTGTGCGTGTGTGTGCAATTTTCATACAATTGATTTCAGAACATTTTTCACAGTACCAGGGTACCATGCAAGTCATTACAACCAGTGATGCTTTTTGAACATCTCTCCCCAGGTCGATGGCGAGACAGGTCGAATCCTTGCCCGACAAAGTCACGTGCAGGGTCGAGCTCGTGACTCGGCGAAGCTGAAGCTGTCGGGGGTCTCGGGTTTCACGGTATAAAAATGAACATGGAAGATATAAGGTATGAACACGTATTGAAACAAAAACCAGCCCTCATTTGGAATGCCGTAAAGGTGGTTTCAGTTTCAGAGTTTGTTTCTTATTGTTACACCTACTTTTTTTTGCTTTAATTTGACAAATACGTCTAAACGGTTGAAACCACCAGATAGAATTGTATAGTGGTTGTAAACACTATGAATTTCAAAATGCAACATTTAGAAATGATTTAGATCTATTTTAGATCTTGCTTTTCTGCCCAAAGAAAATTCATGAACATCCATAAAGCATGCATACATTCCTTAACACATCATCCTAAGCATCCAAGACATCACCCAACCAATTTCCTTTGGAGACCCAAGCACCCAACCACCACTTTCACCCCCACAGGCGATGGTCACAACTATCCTGTTCATCGGCGCAAGCTGCCAGAGCTGGTGGCGCCCATGAGCTCGGTGCCATGATCCGCGAGAGATGTCGATGGGAAAACAGGATCAATATTTTTGATAATAATTATACAATTTAGTATAGTCTCTATATATGTATGGTGTTATATATATACTTATTACTTGATATTTGTATGTGCAATTATGTAGTGTATATAATATGGATTGATACATCTATGTATATTATGTACATACATACATACATACATACATACATACATACATACATACATACATACATACATACATACATACATACATACATACATACATACATACCTGCATACATGCATACATACATAGATAGATAGATAGATAGATAGATAGATAGGCAGGCAGGCAGACAGACGGACGGACGGACGGACGGACGGACGGACGGACAGACAGACAGACAGACAGACAGACAGACATAATGTGATAATTATATATGTAACCATCAATTGACTCTCCAAGACTGTGATCTTCAAGCGCTTGCATTTTTCAGAAGATTGAAGACGACTTAGCATTTTTTGAGGTGCGTTTTGTGGTGAAACCTGGAACGACTTTGGAGCTACTGGCTGGGGCTCGGCCACCAAAACAATTTGCGGCCAGGACTGCCGGGTTTTTGACATTCTGAAGCTGGTGCTATTTTTGATTCAACTGCTGTATTTGTGAAGTATAACTTGGAAGGCAAAGGACTTGCAGAGAAATAGTGATATAGTGCACATAGCTTATTAGGACGTGCTAGATATGTGTGGGCATAGAATCCATGTAATTACAGTAAATTCAGTAAGTGGAGATACGTTTGTAGATGCAGGACGCTCATGCCATGACTTTGCGACAATTTCCACCATGATTCATCCTGTTTGTGGAGCTTCTTTGTAGCTGCTCTAGTCCTTGAACGTCTTGCTTTTTCTAAAAAGGCAGTGAGCAGGCATTTTTTTAATCACGTGCCATAGTGAGAATGGCGAAGCGCAATCAGAGTGGCTCCTGACTTGTGCAGGAAGCAGCTAGCTTATTTGGGACTTCAAGATACTGATGCAGGGGTTTCAAGATGCTCATTCGACCCTCAGTGAGACTTTTTTTGGAGAAGGCTTCTTTTTTTTGGCTTCTTCGACTGCCAGCATGTGGGTTTCACCCGTGGTTGAATGCCTCTGAGGAATTGGATGGCTTCCAAATTGCGACCTATTCCCGCCTGCGGAATCTAGTCATGCTGGATCCTTGGCATGAGAAGCGACAACACCGACACCGAAAAAGATTTGCATGTTGTTTCCTCCTAAGCTTTGTCATCAACATGACCATTGCCATAACTTGGATGATGATGATGATGATGATGATGATGATGATGATGATGATGATGATGATGATTCAATCATCTTTTCGGTCAAATCGTCCAACCATCCAATTCCCCAATCATCATGCATTTTGTCATCTTACAACCATCAATATCCTGGGACCACCGGCATCAACATTGGCCAAGGATGGAGCTGTGCTTTTGACAGCTCGCCATCGTTACACAGCCTTTGCCCAACTACCTACTGGTTGCCGGCCTGATCATCGCATCACATTGGTGGTGTCCAGAAATTTGCCAAATGGCCAACTTGCAATGGAAAGGTGCCCGTTGGGATGGAACGGTTGTCATTTGATAGGCTAAAGTGAGCAACGAAGCAGGATGCTTTCAGATGCTTTCAGAAAATGATATCATGACTTATTGGGCCTTTTGTTGATCTTCGTTGTCGATGTTTGAATTTCCTGGATAAGAGATTGTGCTTGAGCTTACAGTATATTGGAGCAAAACTATGATGTTGGACGAGCAGCTAACAACTGCTCAATTCTGCCAAATTTCAAGCATTGTCGCCATGCATACATCAGCATCAGCTCCTGCTTCAAAAACACGGCCCTTTCTGCACTCAATAGAAAAGGAGAGCTAGTGCTGGCTTGGTCTTGTGATAGACTTCGATATCCAACTTACAGTTTAGTACATGAGTACTGTACATAGTGCGGATGTTCTTGCTGCATTATTCATGGACTGGTAGATATTGGTCATTCCCATGTACAAGATGGTCTTACAAGACGTGGAAGAATGTCCGAAGAAAGCTAGAAAGCTTTGATGTTACAAGTTTACCGAACTTCAAAAGTCTTTGTTTGTCCAGGCTAGATATCACTCCGGAGGGCAAATGCCTTTGTCCACAGCTTCCTGAAACTCTAGGTGCAGTTGTGGAAGTGGATTTCTTTTGTTGGATGTGTTTAGCAGGAAACCTTTATGGTCCAAAAAAGAAACAATTCAAGGCTTAAAAGATCCACATGAATACTCATCAAGGATTTATCCATTGTGTTGGCAATATCTAACACAAGATATATGGGAAGTACATAGACTGTATGAGGTTTCCCCCTTCACCTGACAACTGCCTTCGGATGACTGTTGATTCTTGTGCTTCCCATCTTTGAGTATTTCCACTTCAATGGATGTAGGATATCTCATATCTTTACTTGTTTAAAAACTGCCAATTCATCACCAGATTTTCACTGGAAATGGTTGTGGTTTTCACTTTTTCAACCGTGACAGAATCATTTGAAGCCATCATTGGTTTGGGTGATGTGAGACAGATTCTTGTCCAATCCAGAACTTTCGGGGTACTGGCATGCGGCATGGCCTAGTCTTTGATGCCTGTTTTATTTTTGCTAGCTACTTTCGTTACATTTCACTCAGCACTTCAAGATGGTAATTTCTTAAACCAAAAAACACGACTTGACTTCTCCTGGGTTCTTCCGGAAAGGTGAAACATATGCGATACATTTTTGTGGCGTGGTCTTTGGTGTCACCACTTTTGATGATGGTCCGCCAGCCGTACCCAAAGCGCCCAAAGTGGGGCTCCTGAGTAGTTTCAGTGACTCGACTGGGCTCATGATGGTTTGTTTGTGAGTAAGATGGAGTGATGGAGAGTTTATATTTCTTACATGTTTACATTACTTGTTAAGCTTTTGAGCTCTCTTTTTGTGACTTTGGTGACTCTCTTCTCAGTTTTTTTTTGGAATTCCTGTAGCTGAAATTTCTACACCTCTGAAACTGCTGGGAAGTTTCTAAACGTATCTCACATCCGCCCAGGAGACGAAGACGATTCACCTTCCTTGGCGTTTAAACGCTTGCAGGAACTGGAAGCCCGTGATCGGCGTTTTAGGGGAAAGTTCCTTGGAGTGCAGGATTCATTGGATGGACTCAATGCGTCAGAAATGGAAATGGAAAGGCTTGAATGACATCCAGCTTCCTTAGCTTTCCCCCTAGGACGACAGATATGAGACTAGGGTACTGAGCTGCATTCTCTGTTGGATGCATTCTTAAATTTGGGTCGATAGATCCAAAGCGACTCCTTCATGTTATCATGTCATCCCGTCGGCTCATCGCCAGGTTTCACAGCGTCGCAGAGTTCAAAGAATTTGAGCGGACATTGCAGTGGTTCAGGGCGCATGATTGTATCTGGATCAAATTCAGATTGATCAGATCAGATCATCAGATCCCTGTCGTTTATGTGTTTTTCTTTTGAAGTCTCGCGAGTCGCTTCGACCATCGACTTGGGTTTTGGTTTTGCTTTGCACACCTGAAAGCACCTTTGAGGCACCGAAAGCCATCGATTGACTCACAGTTGCTTCAAGGGGCGTTCGGATTTCACGCAGACAGGTGGGCGCCCACGTAAGTCTAGTGGAAAGGAGGGTCTAGGAGAGGTGATGCTTCAATGTCGTTCATATCTTCCAAAGATGGTTGCACCATGCATCTCAAAGCTCAATGCACCACTTTGGAAGGTGACACACTTTACTCAGAGGGTTTGAGGATGGTTGAGGTCCCTGACCCACTGGCCGTACATTAGCCGTGTCTCCATCAGGGATGCTGGTCTTCGATACAGAAGAAGACTTGGAAGGCCTTGATGTGTCTCCAGCTGCGACATTGCAAAGCTTGGGTTTTTAATGAGATATCATGGGTAGTATGTCTTTGAATGTCTTTGACATCAGTGGCACCTCCAAATCATTTTGGAAATTATCAGTGTTGGAGTGTTTACTCACCATTTGCTGGTAGAAGCTACATTTCCTGGCACATCTGCAAGGTAGGTTTTTTTACCGGTTTTCTTGGGACAGAATCTCTGACCAAGATTCACAAGCGACTCCCATGGCAAGGCCTCAACAAAGCGATCGCCTGGCTCTTTGATCGACACATCCCTGTGGTCTTGATGGAACGGCAAACGCGAATCTTTCCATTGATCTTCGACATGGATCTGAAAGTAACTTGCCATGTTTTGTGTTGTTTGGTTTAGTTTATTTATAACCATAGTCTCCCGTGTCATCTTTGAAATCAATATAAACCTGATAGATTCATCAATATATTTGTCTTGGAACATCTTGGAACGTTGATGAACTTAGTTGAAACTTCAATCCAAGGTGACCTCTCAAGCGATGTTGGATGCAGTACCTGAGCGTATCAAACATACGAGACCCTGGCGTTCCCGTGTGGATTTCTGCAATTGGCATGGAGCCGACTGGTTTGTACTTAGCGAGGTGGGCATGTAATTTGTCAAACGGGGTCAGTGTAGATTTGGCACAAGATTATCATGACATATTTATACAATTTTTAGGTATGAAGATGTATGCTACATTTCTACATGCTTGCTTTCTGTTTGGCTTTTTGCTTTGGGAGGACTTGATGTTGCTACGGCACCTGGGCATGATCGTCTCTTGGTTGGCTCATGTTTTCCACTGGAGTCAAGACTCGGAACTAACTTCCAGTACCGCCTTCCGTAACACAGTGGGGTCCCTCCTTTTTTGAGAATTCGAAAATCACTGTAATTGACTTGGATTCCTGATTCTGGGAAAACTTGGTGATTCAGAACTTTCTAAGTCTCAGGTGTTCCAATTCTTTCCAGATCTCCCACTGATTGACTTTTGCATCTTCAATGCCTCGGGTTGGGACCGCATCAAGGAGCGCGCCGCCGGATGTTGGAGCGAGGGGGAGGGTTTTCGTTAAATGTTGACAAACGTTGGAAACCATGAAGGTGAAATGGAGTAGCAAAAAAAGTACAGTTCATGGGAATTGAGAATTGAGTTCATATGAATTCAAAATCGTCTTCGTGTTGAGAGAGACAAGTAAAGCCTTTTTTTTTGTGACGTGTTTGATAACCAGTCAATCACGGGCTTCTGGTTTCCGTTTCGGTCGAGACGATGGATCCTGACGGGGTCGTGGACTCTGCCCTTTTCCTTTAAGTGCAATGATTGAAGTAAACCGTTGGAATATTGTGCAAGGGTTTGACCTTTGTCCACTGTTTTTTCCATATTCTACATATGGCCTATGAATTACAAATACTGATGCAGATGTTAGCACACACACACACACACATGGAAATTGTGGTAGCTACATATCGTTTTGCTTGCAACTGCTTGGACCGTTCGACGAGAGGGTTTGGTGAAAGTCTCGCTGCATCTGGTGGCACCATACGTGACCTGGCGCAATGGTTGGACTGCAGTGGTTGGGGATTCTTAGGGATTCCTTGGATGGTGAGCATATTTCAACGACACTTAAACCTCGCCATCAGATTTTGATCCTATTCATCCAGGCATCCAGCTGATTTATTTTGCAAATGATAGGTACTGTAGTATGAAAAACGTGGTGTATCGCAAAATCACAGTCTTAGTGACGAAGTCAACCTCCAAAATCCCATAGAAATTGACGTAGGGAGAGTCATCCCTGTCATTTTCATGACGTATCGGATGACGTAAACGACCATCCGGAAGACTCCCTGTTGCACCAAGGTTTTGGTGACCCCGGAGCGACTGACGGCCATCCGCGAAAGGATGTTGGAATACCTTGGAGAATGCTCAGTTGCTGGGCTAGGTATGTGCCCATCTTGGGGAAATCTGGTGTTGGGCGCATGCAGCGCTGGATAGTGGAAAAAGGAACATTGGTATGAGTAAGGTTTGACGTCATTATCATTATGATGATTGTTGTTACCATCTCGTTTTCATCATCATCATCATCATCATCATCATCATCATCATCATCATCATCATCATCAACTTCATCATCGTCGTCATCGTCATCATCGTCACCTTTTATCATCGTTTCATATCACTTATCGGTTATCATATATAATTCCTCACTTCATCCATCTATCTAGTTTTATCTATCTCTATCCATATACCTCTATATATCTATCCATCTATCTATCCAGCTATCTACCTCCCTGTCTATCTCTACCATCGTACCATCAACTTTCTACTATCTATCACCATCTTTCATTATCTATTGTCATCTATCATCATTCATCGCCGCGTAACATCATGTAACATGTATCATCATGTCTGATCAGTTCTCCAAAATCAACAGTTATTAATCATCAGCCATCATCAATTGTCACCATTCAGCATCATTTATCATCAACTATCATCATTTACCATCATAAGTCATCATGATCTACTATCATTATTGGTTTTTGTTTGTACCATCATTTATTTCTCAAAACAGAGGGGTGCCATTTGGGGCCGCAGAGACCACATCTTCTTTCGAAATCCACGACTTGACACCGCTGAGGAGATTGAGGATCACCCGCTAGGAAAGCTTCTGCAAACCTACTTGGAAGATGCTGGGCCTGTTGAATAGCATTGTTTGTTGACATCTGTCTACATCAAATGAACATATCAATCATTCACAACCCAACAAATTCCACAACCTTCTTGTCTTCTTGACAACGTTTGGCAAGAGGTAGGAGACATTTCTTTTTTCTCACAGTTTTGGGAGCTCGTGCAGATTGACAGCATTTTGTATGCCCTTGTTGTTGCCTAAGGAATCTGATGATAACACTTGGGACAAGGTGCCGTGATACACGTTTTAGTCATCCAAAGGTCCAAACATGTTGTAAAGGCTTCTGGGAGTCTGCTACCGCTACTGCTAAGCCATGGAGAAAGCAGTAATTGGTGATAGTCTGGTGATATTGTGAGTGGAACTGCGCTTCCTTTGCCCTTAGCTACCCTTAGGGCAATTTAATGTTTCAATATTTTTAGATATAGGATTCATGTCAGGCGGCCAGATCAAGGATTCTTGAGATGGATACAAGGGATACATAGATGTTCAGGTGGTTGACCAGACGGTGACCAGCGGCACCAATGGCTTGCGGATGCCTTATTGTGACAAGGCACAAAGGTCAGCAGTTGGGTTGGTGGCATAGGAAAAAAGTGGCAGGGGAGTGGGTTGGATCAGATTTTTTTAAAGCATATTTTCTATAAACAATTTATAACTCACAAATTCATTGCAAGAAGCACCTTCCAGCACTGAAAAACCATGCACCTTGGAGACCCTTAGAGTTGCCTGGACGGTTTGATGGTTCGCCAGGGTCCTAAAACGTGAATTTGTGGAGCGAAAACAACGTGGTGAATTCTTCACAGAACGAGAACTGATGGATCAACATGCCTATTTGAAGGAAGAAGCTTCTTGGCTTGCACCATTCTAATTGGATTCTTTGGTGGCAGTAGGTATCCAAGTATCTCATTTCGTTGTTATGATTGCTCTATGTTTGAATTTTCCCCAACTTAGACTTGCACACTATCAATACCATTTGAGTCAGTCCCTTGATTTAAATGCTATCAATTTGGGGCGAAAGCCTTGCCTTCGTTTCAGATTGCTACACTTGGTTGGCCCCAAGGCTGGTCGCCCATGTCTGCCTGAAGGTATTTTGCGCTTGCTCCCGTCCAAGGTAAGTTGAAGGGACACTGTAGCAATTTCCAGTTGAAGAGTTTTGCTAGTGAAACTTAGCCAGCAGGGCAAGTCCGGCAACCGCTGATCTTGGAATAGCTAGAATTTTTTGAAATACCTTTGAGCATGTCCTCCTTGAGCTGTCACCACGTCACCAACAGGGTTTGTGTATTCAAATTCTCTTGTTTTCGCGCACAGCATGCAGGATTTGGAGAATGAATTAGCTCTTCCAGAGGCTTGAATGAGCTATCCATCGAAGCGGACAGAAGCCATAAAGGAGAATTCCATTGAAACATGAATTGGGTACCACCGTGCATATCATTCATATATTTATATATTATATACACATATCATACAGCTGATTCTTCTTCAACATCATTTGATAGCCATCATTGCATTTAACCACTTGGGAACGGTTTATTGGTTGCCCAACAACTGGACCTTCGTGCCGCCGGCCAGGCGAGATGGATGTGTAAAGGCCTGGCGAGATGGATCTGGGAAGATAAAAGGCCACTAATGACCCCCACACCCCTAGATGTTTGCAAACAAATGGAAGGGGTTGTATGATTGCATAATATATATATATATATACGTATGGTATACATTAATATACCAAGCATACACACATATATATATATATATATATGTAGGATTACATGTCTCTGTATTATACATGTGCTTCCGTAGGGGCTTCCTCACCTAGCGGCTTGGGAGATGCTTCAAGATATGAAGATTCCAGAAGATACCACTTTCCGTTCCCGTATGAAAAATCAGTGACAGTTAGATAGGTAGGTTGGCCTTGCAGATTCGGCTCATCTTTTGACCGAACTTTTTGCAACGAACCATTGAGTTTTCATATGCTTGATTGCACATGATATACATGATATATATATATATATTTTTTTTACATATTTATTTATCTAGATATGTACAAGAATAAGATTGCCTTTGTATATCTTGGTTTAACAACCAACAATGACGTGATGGTAGCCTTCCCAGCAAAAATGTCAGGCAAAGATCTTCCCATTGATGAATGGATCCGCCTTGGGCGGTGTCGTATCTGGCCATCCAAATTAGAAGGAAAAAAACTGACGCCCCAGGCTCCTTTAAAAGTTAGCTTAGTAACAGTGGAAAATGCCCTGAAAATTTCAGGACTTTCCAGGTTGGTGAATGACTATGATTTGCCTAGATTCAGGTAGTTTCTCTTTGTGGTTTTTCAGTGAAACATGGTCGATTTTGATTCACAACTCATGGGTGAATGTTTCTGGAAGTTATCACTGATGTCCAAGGTCATTCCTGGCGGCTCCCCTTGATGCTTGGGCCCACCTCATGGCGTCCACCCTTGCGGTACCAATGGGTGGAACCTGACGCACCCTGGGAGGTGCGGGTTGACATGCAACCAGGTTGGTTGTATAGACTAAGACCTGTTTTTGTCTTTAAGCAAAGGAGAAAAAGCAGGAGCTAGAGTTACAGTACCTGTTATATATATATATATACATATAAATATGATTTATTCTATTTACATGTTGGCGGAATTGGATTTTTTTTGGGTTCCTATTTCAGTTGTCAATTCAACAAAAGGGAATGCTCGCCACTTGCGGAAAGTGATGTCCATCCCTTAGTGTATCACCCTGTCAGGACCGTGCGCAGCTGAAAGGCAGTCCAGTTGTACGACGCTTCGAGGGCACCTCCGCTGAATTTCGTCAACATTGGCAGGAGGCTGGGCACGCGATGGGACTGAAACGTGCATTGATTTCCGTGTGGCTTTGCTTTACAAGAATGGACATTTCCGATTGTCTTCAAGAAGATGTTTTGGCTGTTTCGAGGGTCAATCCTGGGAAGGTGTTGATGTGCCAAATAACATCTGAATGCACATAGTGATCGTATGTGATACTGACATCCTTGCATACAATTTACGAACCGGAAGCAACTGCTAAATCTCCTCCAATCTCAATGAATCCTTAGGCCGTAACAAACAGCAAATTGGTGGGTCGCTGGCTTTGTGGAACCAGAGATGCAACTTGGATCGATGTGTCACTGAGAAGTTGTGTGACTCGATGACTTGGGGAGATTGGATGGGACCAAGGCACGCTGGCGTGGCGGCTTAAATGAACATTCGACCCATGAGGTCATGACGGCGGGGATTCGAGAGTTTGGAAATTTGAGAAAAACGACATGATAATATGGATAATATACACACATGTATTATTGGAGAGGAGAGGATGATAAGGAAGACTATGTTTTTTCACTATGGCATTTGATTATCGCACAGATCTCAACCTTGGCTTGTCATGACAGTTGGATAACTGGATCCAAACTTATACCTCCAAATTATGGGTTTCAATAATTTCTTGGCTGAGAGGATGTCCATTTTATCTAATTTAATTATGTCCATACATTGTATCATACTTCATATTTGAGTCTGTTAAGGTACGGTATGACTTCCCACAGATGCCATAGTGATCAATGGACCCGCCAGGTGCGTTACATTGTGCGTGCCCAGCGTGTCGTCCTGCTGCTCTCACCGGATCCCTCGGCCGCCTTGACCTTCACGGAGTTCCGGAAGGTGCTTCATGGTTGGACCAAGCCGGATGATGTGCTTTGCGTTCCCATTTGTGCCTTGGTTTTTGAGAGGATGATATGGGGATGATGATGATGATGATGATGATGATGATGATGATGATGATGATGATGATGATGATGATGATGATATGGTGANATGATGATGATGATGATGATGATGATGATGATGATGATGATGAATATGATGTTTATTATTATTACCCATTATTATCATGATTATCATTATTAATAATGATCTTCTTATATTTTTTGTGGGAAACCTATGGATTTGAGCAGCGATTTGCCTTCATGAAGCAGGTCCGTATCAACGGATGTGCCGACTGCCGAGGTGGGTCTGCCTTTGATTCACAGTGTTCGGCATTGCATACCATCGTGGCACCTTCGGAAGAGTTTCCGACCATCCAGGCCTTGGAGAAAAAAACGGATGGCGAAATCACCTGCAGAGCAGTGTATCACTACCTGCAACCTTTCAGCTTTTTTGTACCACTAACACACAAACGACAAGGCTGCACGCCACAAGCTTTATTCCCATCTTGTTGATTCTTATTGCCATTTCAGCTTGCTTACTAAGCTTAGCCAGGCAGCCCTTGATGCGGTGCCTTTAGATGAGCCCTTGCACCGTGTTTTGTAACTCAGCTGCAATGGGGGTAAACTCCACGGTTTCGCCGCGGGATGCGACGGATGGATTTCACCATCGAGGCTTCGGCACGGCATCCATGAAGTGAGCACCTTGGAGTTGCGTGGCCCTGTGCTACTGGAAGGTGCCCTACCAATTCGGAGTTGGATTTTTTTTTTGTGGATGATTTGGGATTTGGGTCACTTTGAAGATGGATTACAGTTTTTGAGTTTTGTAGATATGATTGGTATTGATATGTGTTGAATTATTAGATATGTTTTTAATGATGTATACACGATGTCATGTGTGTCTTGTGAGCCTCCCCAAAATTATCGAAAGGATTCGAAAGGTACTTCTCTTGGCCTGACCTGCCACCTTAGAAAATGGTTTGAACGGATTAATGAAGGCTTTTTGGCTTGTTCAAGGCAATGGTTCGCATCTTGAACCATTTTTTGCCGCTTATGTCTTGAGTGTCAATGGATCCAGGTGAAGGTCGATGGGATGCTTGGACTGGGAGATTTCTGGAACCGATGGTTTCACCTGATGATGGCAAGTTTCACTAACAAGTCATCCTGTTTCAAGATGGGAATTCTCAGATTTGTTTGTGATGGTGGTGGATCCTCTTACTTGGGCTACTTCGCGGATGTGCAAAGGTGGGTAGTTGTCAATATTGGTGCCTGGGTTCGAATCAGTACGGCAAGAGGAACTTGGGGAAGTCAAAGACGAAAGTTCCGGCGCATAGAAAAGAACTACAGCCAAATTAGATTCAATCACGTTCTATTATATTAAAATCCTGATGCTGTTTCCATGGTCGTAAAGTTTTTGTTAACTAGGAGACAAGCAAAGACAAGTCACAACTTTCAATCTGCTGGCGATGATAAAATACCAGCCTCAAATTGGAATAAGACAAGATCAATTACGATATGTCTGGAGACAGCACGACACTGACATCACCCAACAAGATACTTCATGATATTGCATAGACTGTACCAGCAACACGAACGGACATGCTGAGAAAAGGGGAAAGGACATCAATACAATACATGATATAAGCAATATATAAAAACACGCATCCAAGATTTTCTTTTTCCACTGTCATGTATAGAACATATACCTTCATACCTCACGTGTACCAACGTGTTGATTTGTTAGGCTATGCAATTGATTCTCCGAGGAGACAACGCTTCGGTCCACAGCTGGCCCCGCCCTGCGCGTTAGCGGTGCCAGCCCCATGGTGCGAAACCTGCGTCTGGTGGCAGCCAACGCTGCCGCTCTGGAGATTCACACGGCACCTCCGGGGGGATGGAAGGTGTTTGTACATATTTACATGGATGGATGGTGTAGATGTTGGTTCATGTGATTTCATTCATTTCTGATATTTTGGATGAGAAATCTTTGATCTTGAATGTTGAAGCATCTTTTGAGAGATGTTGATGTTTATGGAGTTTGGGAGGAACCACCTGGCTTTGAAGTTTTGCAGAGTCGCAAATCTTTGTCCTCAACTTTTGTCAAGTTGCTCACAGGATGGAGAACCAGCTGTTGTGGGCTGCAAATTCCGTGCTGAAGGCCATGGGCTGGTGAAAGTTGAGAAATTTGCACTTGTTGCCAATGCCAACAGTGACCTTCTTTTGGCAGTTGATTCAATTTTTGAATCGAAACATCTTACTGTAACAAACATCATATAGAAACATGATAACACGTATATATCTATATATGCGCATGCAAATTTGCATTGTTGATTCTTAATGTATGTTGTACGATGTATATAATGTATTATACGTTTCACTGGCTAATTACCACCAAAAAACTGGACCAAGCTTTTTAGGCGCATGGGGGGCCTGCATCAAAGCTTCTGGAGGAGCGCCACAGATCTTACGGAACTTTGTTGCTGGGTTGCTAAAATCAAAATGATTTGGAATACCTCAAAAGCTGCAACAAGCAGATGTAAAAGTTGTAGTAATACACATATATAGAATATTATACAACCAGATAGTCAATTTTTACTGGATCTATTTATTTATAACACTGTTTATAGCCTATATGATTTTGATCCCTTTTCTTATGATTCATGTTTGTGAGGAATGACGTGATACATGAGTTCAGGAGTCACCTTAATTGATGTTAGATCAAACTGATCCAACCCTCACATGGCACAAGGTATTCCCCATCATGAAGACAATTTTTTCGAACTGCAATAAGGTCTCCAGTGCTCGCTGGGGATTGATCATGGTGAACACAGCGGGGCGAGTGGAGGACACTCAAATCATGCTATTTACAGGTGGCAGATTGGACGACATATCAATTGATTAACTCCTGCTGTATGACTGCAGGGTCCTGCATCTCATAGTGAAGTATTTGCATGTCATGATTGAAGTTGGATGGGACTGCCTGCTCAAAAGCACCCATTGTACAGGTGCCTGATAGGTGCCTGTACAATTACAAGTCTAACACACTTTTGGCACCACAGATTTGTTTGTCTTATGTCAATGACGCGCAGCTAGTGCCCTTTGAGCAATGACGATCACAACACTTGGCCTCCTTGAGATCTCTTCATTACCCTGCTGATTCCTTTCTATTTCAAAATTCATTTTTCAAAACTCAACAGCATTCATTTCTGCAAGTCTCTCGACGTTTCTGGGATTTATATTCCATGCTTCGGCTTAATCTTGCACTTCTCCGTTTTTACCATCTTTCACTAGATTGATAATAAATCAACAAACAGGTACCAGGACTATATAAGTTCAGTACTTTGCAAGCATGGCTGCCGAATCTTGTCCCCGGAGACGCCAGGACAATAGCATCAAGGGATTGGGTGAAGCTGGCATTGTGCTGGTTGGTGGGAGCACTTTTGTGCACAGGAGCTGCTGGTGCAATAGGTTTGATGTTTATCAGTTTATCATTATTATCATTCCAACGAGGTTGGTCACGCAAGTTCTTGGGCCGGATTTTTTTTGAGGTGTCAGAAGTCATTGTCAAGATCAAAAAACGGAGGGTGCCATTGCAGTCGCATTAGTTGCATGCTTGAAGATTGATTCGAATTTCGAGGAACCACATGTCAGAATGTGGAGGTCCTGCGATTTTGGCAGTTGCAGATTGCCGAGCCGTCTTGCAATCCAATGACGTGCGGGAATGTCTGTCTGGTGTCAAAGTGGTGGGGAAGCGCTCAGAGATTCAAATGCGCAACTCGGTTAAAAAAACAATCAAAGCAGCGATAGATGATTATCGATCCCGAACTAGATCCGGCAATCAACCACTTTTGACTAAATGACAACCAATATATAATGCATTCTGAGTGCTTGGGGGTGCTGGGAGACACATCCAGTGCATTTATAGAGTATATCAGTAGGTGCATACAAACACGGGGTACATATGTATACGTAGTGTATATATATATATATACTATTTATAGGTCCTCTTACAGGGACTAAAGATACACATATCCAACTGCCATGGCTTTTATGTACCTTTGAGGTGCTGGTAATAGGCTTCTACACAACGGCCTGGTAGATGATCACCAGCTTCTCGGCATCCGTGTTGGCACATTCCAAGGCAAGCTTCATACAATGTACAATCACGTGACATGGCAATGGATCTGAGTGTTGCGAAGCAGAAGCCAGTTACATCCCTCATGCTGCCAACTATCCTAGGTTGGAAGCACCTCCAGGTGTCATTCCCATTGGTGCCACTGCGACCATCCGCAGTTGCAGGTAGGGTGTGGCAGAGTCCAGTGATTTCACAAGTTTTGGAAGTATTGCAAAACTGTACATCTTATACAGGATATTTTTGATTGGCGAATTCAGCATTTTTGATGCATATACTAATGAGAATGGTGAAGACAGGAGACAAGATTCAATGATCTAGAATATCACAAGGACACACGAAATCCCTGCTCACCATTTGCTGCAAGCAGGCCTTTTACATTTCTTCCTAAGGGCCAATCAAGTCTGGTGAAGCGTCTGAAGACTTCCCAGGACATCGAGGGGTGTTCACTTGTCAAACATCGAATCAGCTTAACAACTCTGAGAAAGAGAGACAAAGACAGCCACAAGATGCCACTATAGCTAGCCACAAGATATGCCACAGCCTATGCAACAACTGCAGCTATTTTCAGCAGCGTTCTGCAGGAGTACACCGAGATGTTGATCTTAATTCGTGCAGCTCGTCGTCAGCAGCTGTGGTCCCAGGCTTCTCGTGCCTTCAAGCGCTTAGATGAATTGGCGAAGGAAGCGGCAGCGGTGATCCGACCAGGGCAACGGCGGCGTGACGGTCATGTGCCCAAGAAACATGGAGCTGCACCAGCAAGTCGTGAAGTTTTGGTATCTGGGAAGAGTTGGAATGGACCAAAAGCTGGTTTTGGAGAACAGTGCCTCAGTTGTTGGATTGGATTTTGGAAAGATTGGTCAGCTGTTTAGAAGTGAAGTCTTGCAAAGAGATGTGATGACATGCCATGATAGAGACTTGATTAGATTTTCAGTAACTTCAATGTACCCGCTGAGACAGTGCATTCATGTGCATTCTTGCACGTGGTTTTCATAGACATCAGACAGCTTGGCAAATTCAGATCCTGACGAGTGAACCGGGTGAGATGGTCACTCAGGTGTGTGGTGGTGGAACCAGGGGAAATGTGTGAGATTTTGCGACGGGAACGGGGCTGGCTACTGGTGCCTTAACTGCAACATATAGCATTGACAGACCTGATGTGTTTTAAGCAGTTTTGCTGATGGAAAGACATGACTCAGGTTTGGACATCCAGCACCTTGGAAGTATTTGGAGTTGAGAGTTGAGATCGTCATTTTTGAACGTGCTGGGTATTGCTGGGTCTATTATAGACATGATCCCCGGAATGGAAGTAAAGTGCCAGGTTTTGTGAGTTTTGGGTTGGTATACAGTATACATTTCCATTAGATTTCCTTCACGTCTTTCTTTACAGAATTTCCCGTCAAAGCTGTAGGCAATCAGAGAGGCTGGTGCAGTCCGCATGTTTTCAGCTGATCAACTTCGACAAGACATCTGAAGCGCTGAAGAAACGGACATGCACCCGAGCACCGAGACCAAGAGGCGGCCCCACGATCGGAGCACGTGAATTTCCAAAACTTTGGTGAGCTTTGGACGATATGCCGAACGACGTCCAAGAGGGTTGATGGTCAACAATGGAGCGTTCATGCTTCAGAATTTGATGGATTCTTGGGCCAGAGGTGAAGGCTATTCCAGGGATCAAGTCCTGGAAGCTGCCCAAATCCACATGTTCCACGAGGATCGACGCAGCTTGCGATTTGAAATCACCCAGGTGCAAGGAGACACCAGAATAAAAGTGAATCCTAGAAGAGGTTCGGGCCGTTTGGGAGATCGAGGTGAGGAAGAGTCCCGCCGGTCAAGACGGAGACGGACCTGGCCAAAAGATGAGATAGTTTCAGATTTTGAAGATGAGCCGCCACCGCGTGATGAGACACCACCACGGCAGTCCATTGAAGAGAAGCTAGATGTGCCCTTGGAAGAACTCATTCGAGAGCCAAGAGGTGACTGTTCTGCCAGTTCTCGGGAACCCTTTGGAAACTCTCGAAGGCCACCTCAAGAGGATCGATCAGGCTCAAGGGCTGCCCCGAGTGCACCGAAAATAAAAAGGCCACCAAAGCCTATGTCCATCGACAAGGCGCCTATGAAATCTCCACCTGTCAAGATGCCACCTGTGGCAATTCCACCAACCACCAGTTCCGAGGGCCACAAGGGTATGGACGTGGACTCGCGAGCAGAGAAGATAGAAAAGGACGAGCATGACGAGCTTGACAGTGAAGTTGAAGGCTTTGAAGAGGATGATGATGAGAAGCCATCGGGACCTCCAGGTGAGCACTGGGAGCAATGTGACGACAATGGTGAACCCTGGTGGTCCTATGATGGCCCCAAAGGGAGGTGGGCTTGCCTTCGTCCTGGAGGTGAATTGAGTAGATATTGACCAGGCTTGAGGATTAGGAGAGCTTGCCAAAGATTGACCCAGCTTCGCAATTTGCCATTGCTTCTGAAAGTGAAAAAAAAGAACCATTGCCCTTGAGCATGTCCTTGTAGGGCAGACATGATATCATATCACTTCAAAGGATTGTTGGAAATTGATGGAACATGTTGGACCGGACTTCCCCATTTCAAGGCTACAGCCACGAGCCGAGCAAGCTCCAAAAGCACCAGGATGATGAGGGGAATGGAGGTTTCAACTGTGATTTGTTCGGGAGAAGTGTTCTGCCATTGTAACGCCTTCAGATTGCAACTTGGAAGAACTCATTGGAGAGCCAAGAGGTGACTGTTCTGCCAGTTCTCGGGAACCCTTTGGAAACTCTCGAAGGCCACCGGCGTAGCGAGCACCACTGGACAATGGCGAGCCAGATCCGACACGGCGAGAACTTCCCAGACCTTGAATTCCTCTCAAGGAAGCAAGACCTTGAAGGACAAAGAGGTGGTGAACGAGGTGGAATACCTGCATTTGGAGCAGGTTTTGATGGTGAAGATATCGAAGCAGCTGAGTGTTTTCAATATTTGATCAAAAGTGATCATAGGACAATAGTCAGGCACAATGCGCAAACAATGATGAAGTGCGATAGAAACATGGTGAACACCCAAAATTTGGGTTCAACCAGCATCGACAAAGATGTACACGGGCCATCGATTTGGGGAAAAAAAGCAACTTGCGATTGTTGCAGTCCAACTCTGGTTTATCAGTCGAACAATTTGATCTTCAAGTTCTCAAAGCATTTGATCTCAACTTACCTACTGTATCCTACTTTATGGTTTGGTTATACATCTAATATATATATATATGTATATATATATATATTTGGGATATATATATATATATATGTATTATATAGTATATTTATGGATCATGAGATTCTGAAATTGCCGATGCTATGCTGCTTGGTTTCCCGTAGCTATCCCCGTAGCTCGTCTTTGGATCTGATCCTCGCAAAAAACGTCAGACGTTTCTTTGTGAGGTCAGGGGGTTGGGGTTGAGGTTGAGCATGATGAATTCATACAGAATATAAAGAAAACTGGCACCAATCGACCTTTGTGAATATTGGTTTCAACCTTAGAGAAGATTTAGTGATCGAATATATTTCAATTTGCTAGACATCTTGGCATGCCTTTTTATTGGAGAACCATTCAAAGTGACTTTAGGTGGTGGCCGTCGTTTGAACATGGGCATGATATGAACTGCTGGTGGAGTCTCCTACATTATTTGGTGACGTGTTGCATGTCATTTTTGGTGAGACCAAGTGCATCCACATGATTTGATATCATTTTGATATTCACATGTATGTAATACACTTCCTTTTTAAGAAGGACCACTCTTTTTCATCGTTGTATTCTCCAAATCCCAGAAGTTGATATTAGTTGACATCAGGGATCATCAATGTCAGTTGTCCATTAGTCTTCGAAAACGCAAGGTTGAAGGCATGGACAATCGACGTCAAAAGGTGTGGGGCTTGCGAAGCTGACATTGTTCAGTAGAAACTATTCCTTGTTGGATTTGGACACCTGCTGCAATGGTACGAGAAAAACCTAATTAATAGATGTTGGTGGGGCCCAGGATTGTGTTGGTTTGTGCCAAGATTGGGCTACAGGACACGTCACCTACACCCACCATACGCACGGCATCCACCACAACACCATTTCCTTCACCGGTCAGAGACAATGGCGAAGACCTGGGAGGTGCAAACTGGTAGGAGCAAAAGAAGATATTAGTGGCTTGACCCCTTGCGGAAATTTAGAGGTATCATGAGGAATCTGAGTTTTTTTTTGCAAATCTCTGTGTGTCTTTGTACTTTTGCTGGAAAGCAGTGAGAACTTGCTAGGAATCGTCACCAGATATGTCTCAAAGACAAGGATGCTTCTTTTGTTCAGATGGTGATTTCCTCATGGATTTTCTGGTGGCACTCTTGCAGGCAGCGATGTTTCTGGGCGCCGTCTCACTGCTGCAGATGTGCTCCGGTATTGGCAGGTCCCGTAAACAATGCTACTGCAAATCCAAGCACTTGAGAAGCCGGACTGGAAAGCAGTTGGGTTTCACATCATGGACATGCATTAGTCATGCCAGGGATGGCATTTTGAGAGTGGCTCTTTGGAGGATGACTTTAAGCAAGTCCGGTGCCACTTCTTAGATCAGTGAAGTGCTGATTGGGTGGGAGGTTTCGACCGCAAAGACTACGTGTCAATGTTTGGATTGCAAAAAAAGTCAAACAATAGCAGCCATAACTCTTGGCAGACAGGCAGTGTAAGTTTCTGAAATGATTATCTTGATGCTTGGGTACCTATGTCCGATCTTTTGCTCTGTCTTGGGAAGTCAGGGCTCATGCTTATATCAGGATTGGCACTTCAATATTGTATATTTGGGAAGATGTCTGCAGGTATCCAACTGCTTCAAACCTATGGGATTTCCAATGAATAGGAATGAATGCAGAAAGAGTCTGAAGGTGTGTTTGATATTTACAAGGTTTCCAAAGGTTCCTGACCCTCGTATTACGACAAAAAGGAGTGCATCACATGGAAAGAATGAAGAATTCCAATGAATTCCAAGTATTGAATCAAATGTTTACCTTCAAAGACATGCTCTGACTGATGAAGGTCATGATGTGGTGATGCATTCACTTTGAAAAGAATACAAGGAGGTTGCGAATGATGATAGTACTTAGTCAAATGTTGACATCAAAACATCCAACATGAGTGACTCAAGCAGCCCTGGAGGTTGGATGGAAGCCAAGAAGAATTTTTGATCCAATGGCTGCCTGATCCTTCCGATTTCTATGAGGCCGCTGCAGTGGTGAAATTTCGAATGGGAAGTCCTCGCACGGGGTAACAATGATGTTTGCAGTCGGTCTTCATAAACATGGAGCATGGAGAATTTTAACATTTCGATACATTTCGGTGAAGCATAGTCTCAACTGTAATTGTAGCACACCTTGCTGCTTTTGCTCTAAGAGGCAGGCCGGGGTCAAAATTGATATGAATCTCCCAGTCTTACAGTCTTGTAAGACTTTCAGGCTCGTACCCAAGATGTTGACAAGGCTGGCAGAGAGGATACGCAAAATTCAGAAGAGGCTGGGAGGGAAAGGGTGGTAACTGGAAAGATGTCAATTCATTGTGGTTGGAACTTGTTGGTTTCTTTGGACGCCATGCTGTGCCTTTTTTTGTGACCCTTTCTTATCAGGTTGATGGTTAAAGGATACACTTCAACTAGTGCGATCACTAGCTGTATTATTTTGATGTCGAGGAGTTTTTCGAGAGGTGAAAATTGTTGGAACCAACATGAATCATATCATATAACCATTCTGCCACATTGATGTGAGGTCTCCAGCGATGCCAAAAAGATGTGGAAGGCTAACAAATTGCTCATGCCGCTTGGGCCATTGTCATACAGGTGCGGTTAAGGATCTTTTCATAGCCTTTAAGTTGATGGATTTTGTGCTGCCATGTGTGGTTGTAGTCTCATTGTTTGCGTCAACTGACTCTTAGTTGCAAGACACACCATGTGCAGGCCAAAAATTGATGGACCATCATCGGCCAACTTTATCTGTGTACCTCGGATTCCCCTTGAGGTGTCGGATTTTGGGAAAAATGAGGTGGCTGGTGATGTCATACTTCCAGAATCATACAGATGCTAAACATGTGCATATAAAATATTGCTGTAACTATATAATCATAAATATAGACATTTTCGTTTATACCAAGACTGCAGCTGGTAGCGAGGTGTTCTATCTTGCCGTGGAAGATGATGCGGATTTCTGCTTGGTGAAGCGAATTCTTGGAAAAGGCGCCTTGACTTGGAAAACAAAAGGTGCAACGGTGCAACCATCTCCAAGCTGAATTCCTGTTCCACCTTTACATTTGGAAGGCGACAAAAAAACACGCGAATCTTTTCCAGCGTTGGTCCACCTTTGACAGGGAAGATGTGCAAGTGAGAGATGTCAGGTGGCTGCAACATGAAGACAATGGCACTTGAACATCATGCGAAGGTACGCCCTGCCTAAATTGTATCCGTTGAGATTTTTGCAAGGGTAAGGCGAGGCAACCGAGATCTCTTCTATGTTCAATTCTGAACAATTTTCAGGAAAATACATGGGAAAGTTGGGCTTGGAGGAATTGGAGGTGCAGGTATCTTTCGCAGTTCTCAATTTGCAAGTGACTTTTTCATCGTGATCCTTGACTAATAGATATATTCCATTCAACTGGCTGAATCACATAGCGATCATGCGATTTCACCCAATAGACGGTACTTTACAGATTGAGGATTTCCCTCTAAAGTGATCCACATTTCAAGATATATAAGGATATGTAAGGTATGTTTTCATGAACCAATTCACCCAGAATTCAAGTTGGCCCTAAGGAGCCAAGGTTGTTTGGTTTTAGGGGGTTGTACTCCCGGCGCCAGATACGCTTGCGTGGTCGTGGCAGTGGCTTCTTGGAAGGTGCTGCAGAGTTGGATATGCCCCTGCAGATACATCTCTCGTGCTCTGTCACTGGGGCTTGACATGAGATGCAGGGTTACTGCCAGAGTTTGTGTTTCTGCTTCATTTCTTTTTATTGGTATTGATATGTCGGATATGTGAAGATAACGTGCCATGCTACGTGAAGAAAATCAGTAGCTGCCACTGCATCGACCAAGGCTTGGAACATGTACCGCATGGCCTTTGCCTCTTGGCCGATGAAAAGAGATTTCATCGGAAGGGATCAGTCAGAAAGGATTACAATGTAATTATAGTTAATTATACAAGTGAAACAATCCCTTTCAATCCTTGCCTGTTTAGTAGTATGGTATTTTGTACATAGTTGCATGCATTTCCATCATTTTGCGCTCACAACAGTATAATGTCACAGGTAGAAAAGGGATGAGTTAAGTGGACACACAGACACACAGCTGCTATCTCGATTTCATTGAAGCTCTCCAAATTTGTCCAATGTTTACTTGCATGCTTTGTATAGACTTATAGCGCTTATAGAGGTAGCTATTTAAACATCTTTGGTTGTTCGCAGGACGAAAACTAGGACAAAAGCATCCTGTACAATTCTATTAGAATCAAAGAGGCACAAAAGCAGCTGGTTAGATGCATGTTTATTCAATAGCTATATAGAAATACAATTTCCGACACTCCCCTTTTTGGCCTTTTGGCAGGGCTTTGGCCACTCGTTTGGCCAAATCGTTTCGCGAAAGGTGGACCTCTACGAGCTCATTGAAGGTATCTACTGGCACTATCGACGTTATGCGAACGCCAAGTCGATGGAAGTGCCAAATCTCGAGGCCAAGTTGATGAAAAAGATGAATGACCATTACTGTTGATGGAAGAAATCCTGCACCAGTTGATATTTGTAAATATCCCATTATTTACAGGGGTTTAGATTCCAGATTGATAACTAGGTGGTGGCAACTCAAATATTTTTATTGTAAATTGTCACCCCGAAAATTGGGGAAGATTTCCATTTTGACTAATAATATTTTCCAGAGGGGTTGAAACCACCAATTAGGATCGATTTTTGTTCTCAAATCAAGACGTTTCGATCTCAAAGAGTTACTATGAGATTGTTGAAACATGTAGCTTAAGAGACATGTAAGAACCGTGCTGATACTGTATTTTGGGAAACAAATAGAAACGCATTTGATGCCTCTCCGTGTGCAGATCGTAGAATTGTGTGCTATGTACTCTGAAAAATAGATTGAATTGTTATACAAACATATACATATCTATAATTTATGTATCAAGCATGTTATTTGATATATATATATACATCTATATTGAAAATATCCATACCTATCGAGACATGCCGAGACTATGTAGACATCAAAAGGCATTGTACATAAATGCATGTATACAGAAACATACATATATGCAGAAGCATAAACAAACACACACACACAAACATACATATACATACATATACCTGCACATACATACGTGCATACATACATTCATGCATGCATGCATACATACATACTTACATACACACATACACACATACACACATACACACATACATACATACATACATACATACATACATACATACATACATACA
>DF240188.1:99074-129244 GCA_000507305.1 Breviolum minutum Mf 1.05b.01
GGCAAAGCCCAAGAAAGCTGCGTCGGGAGCGCATCCGAAAAACGTTGCGTTTGGAACCCCTAAAAACAATGAAATCGTGCCCCAGCCACTGCGAAACTTCAGCCACCAGGCAAAGCCTAAGAAAGCTACGTCGACGAAACACTCTTCTAGGCGCGCTCCCCCTTAGCGAGGGGTCGGCGGCATTGTACATAAATGCATGTATACAGAAACATACATATATGCAGAAGCATAAACAAACACACACACAAACATACATATACATACATATACCTGCACATACATACGTGCATACATACATTCATGCATGCATGCATACATACATACTTACATACACACATACATACATACATACATACAGACAGACATACATACATACATACAGACATACATACATATATACATACATACATACATACATACATATACATATACATATACATATACATATACATATACATATACATATACATATACATATACATATACATATACATACATACATACATACGTACGTGCATAAATGCATGCATACTTACATGCACACATAGATACATACATGCGTGCATACATACATGCATGCGTGCATACATACATGCATGCGTGCGTACATACATGCACGCATACATTTGCATCACCTGTGTGTCTAGAATGTGGCTGGCTTGCCCCCAGAATCAGCAATAGTACAACGGGCGCTCATATCTGACCTCACAATACCTCAATTTTTGGGACCTCAATTGACATTTCCAAGTCATTTCAAAGTCTAACTAATGGGGGAAACCTTCCAAGTCATGTCCAACTAATGTCCAACTAACTATCATTTACAACCTTCCAACTAACATCCAACTCCAATTGATGCAACATCAATGGGAGAAACCTGGCACGTTTCTAGGTGACCTTTACAGAGCTTCGTCGTCGGGACCATGGTCTGGAACTTCCTGGAGATCAGGCAAAAAGTGCCACAAAGGTCAACCAGAATCTACCAGTTGAGGTGAAACCGTGTCTGGGAGAAATGCTTGGCATCCTTTTTTTTTGTTTGTTTTTGTTTGTTTGTTTGTTTGTTTTTGTGTGTTTGAAGAATCACCTTAAAGATTGAATGTTCCTTTTTGTTCCTCAAAACAGGTCTGCCAGTAAGGGTTTAAGAAAAAATAGGCTGTGCACATCTGTCGCGCGACTTTTATCTTGGACTTGGACTTGGCTTCATCCAACCACAATGATGTTTATTCATAACGTTCACATTTAAGATTGAAGATCCTTTGTTGATTATTTCAAACCACATGATTGACATGTGACAGAAACCGGAATAACGTTTTTTTGTCTGTAGCAATGCTATCGCATTTAGGCATACGGTCAAGATCAACAAGACAGAGGCAGGTGGCATGTCATCTATGGGTTGAGTCGACATGTCAGGTGGTGCAACGCTGTTTTCTCCGTTGGATGCAGGTGATCTTGCCGGTGGGTTGTCATCCTTTCGGCCAGAATGGTTGGGGGGCCTGAGTTGAAGGATGTTGGGTTCCCTGGTTTTGGAGCCGTTTGAAGCACTCAACCATGATTTCTGAGTGTGGGAAAGCGACTCCTTGTCGTCTTTCCATGTTTTGGTTGGAAAGCAACTGGGAAACCAAAGAGGTTTACCTGCAGAGGTTTCCTCTTACAGTTGTGCACATCTGCCAATGGGGGTGACTTTTGGCTTGGCACAACTTGAAGATCCAAGTGGAGAGATCCGAAAGCACAGGCAAATAATATCAAAAGTAAAATATAGTAAAATAAAGTAAATAAACCAAAGAAACATCGTGCACAGTCGCTTGAAAGATCTATGCTGGTGTAATTATGACTCAGGCATTTCAATGCCAAAGTACCCGCACAGCAGAAACTATGAAATTGGAGGCGATCCGAAGCTAGTTGAGTTGGACAGATTTGAGCTAAGGGGCTACGAGTGTCTTTTGTTGACGTAGCAATGATGTCCAAAGGTATCAGCAGCCAATATGGAAACCATATCATTGCGGACGCTTAGGGGAAAGCTACTTGATATACGTGATTTGCCCTACTTGCAAACCCAATGAAAGATTCATGAAATGTTCCGCTAGCTGTCTGACCATACTTGCCGCAGTTGCCCTCATACGAAAATTATTTGAAGCACCCCATTTGCCCCACTTGCCCCAAAAAAGCAATGCTAAAATCCTTCGGTCTCCGTTTGCAACAGCATGGCGCAGGTCAGACAAGTGGTCGCAGGCGCTGCTCTCAAAGCTTGTCTTTGTACTTCTTCCTCAAGCATGTCATTGATAGATCATGATAGATCCAATTTCACAGGGCAAAATAACAGGTCCCAGAAGAAAAACTCTACTATAGCCCAATCAAGTTCAAAATGTAAGAGGCGTACACTTGCCTTGCAAGATGAGTGATGTCTCTTATTGCTTTTTGTGGCCTTTTTGTGGCTCGACTGCTTTTGGCTGTCTTTCCCTACTTGACAAGTCCTTGAATATCCTTGAATCATGATTCTAGTGTGAATCTATCCCATCCGTCCATTTCATGCAGGCAATGTATTGAGCCTGATGCAGTAGATTGGAAGTCGCAGCCGCAGCAGCCTGGACATTTCATTCCTCCACCTCGGCGTGTGAAGTTGTGCAGTTGTCAATGGTTGGTTGATTGGACAGTCGAATCATTGGAACTTCCAAGGTCAACGGGGCAATTGGGAATATGTTGTTGCTACAGTTGGTATCATCTAACACAATATCCAGCCATGCTAGGTTCTGCAAACGGACCGATATTGGCTGGAAAGCACTGATCGAATTTCAGCTGTGTCATCACTTTTGATTTGACAGTGCCATTACAGGAAACGAATGGTTGGTAAGATAATGTTTACATGGATATTCCGGGATTGGCCATGATGTTTGATAGATTAGTTTCCTCAGCAAACGTAAGGTACCAACTGTCATGGCTGAAGGGCTACTCCGCAGGGATCCTCAGCTGTAGGGACTTGGGGATGTTTCTTGCACATCAAAGTGATGAATATAGGAAAAATGCTGGTAGTTTTGGGATGGTATCCTTAGTAATCAACCCCCATATACACCTTATACAATGGGTATTTATTGGGTATATCACCTTTTAAAGGGTGTATTCACCATTGATTTCGGATTGGAAATTGTAAATGTCCAACTTCGTCAACATCAGGTGGAGAACTCCGGGCAACACCGACGGCGACGTAGAAACAGATAGAAATGAGGACCTGAGGAACAGTGGCCGCCTACTTCATATCGGGTGATGTGATACTTAGTTTAGAAAGCAGATCACGTAATATTCAACATAGTACGCACAAGTGCCTTCAATGCTACCTAACGTCTATCTTCATTAAATTTTGCAAGGAGAACAAAGGCCCACTGCAGCTGTGATGGAAGCACGGATGAAGTTGTTTCGTTTGATGTGTCTGAGAATGAACCTCAATGCAGCAGAAAACATTTGTGACTTTTTTTCTGAAGCATGAAGAATTCAGTGTATTGAAGATGTACTGTATATTGATATTGAGAATATGTATGAAGAATATAGATACTTGTATATACACTGTGTATATATATGTTTTTATATACATATACGCAGTTTGTATACACTATATATATATATACACAGACCGCTGTATTATGATAGACACACGCACACAGTTTCAACTTCCACACAGTGACAGAAATAGTGGTCCATAGCAAGATCCTTAGTGAGGGAGTTACTTGGTTAGTTCCTAGTTAGTTGGTTAGTTAGTTAGTTAATAATCAATTAATTAATTAGTTAGTTAGTTAATTGGTTGGTTCGTTAGATAGTTAAAAAGTGGCAACACGACGACCTGGTCCGTAGAGAATCTGAGTTAGTTCGGAAGTACTGCCAATGACCTGAAGCAATGACCTAGCTGCAGGTTGGGACACAAGAAAATAGAATGTAATTATATACAGGTTACATACGTACACAATCATATACTGGATCTCATGAAATGCAGGTATACATATATACATACAAGTTGCATAGATGTGAGCATATGGTGCTCTAGCTCTGTTCCTCTAGCTCCGCGAAATCAAATCTATGCTGCTGCGCTCTCTTCCTGCGGCGGCCTGAATTCGTGCCAGCCAGGCTTCTTGTGGCACCAAACAGATCTGTTGCAGGATCTGAAAATCGTTGGAATTCAGAAATCTTTCCGCAAGTGAAGGAAATGCACTTCGCTGCTGTTCAGAGAATCTTAGATTGCAAAAGTTGTGCAAGATATTCTCTGCACAGGTTTGGTTGATACATGGTATAGATTTAAGACCGAGGCACTGTCCTTACCCTCCTCATGATGAGACTCAAACAAAAATAATGAGACCATTTGAGATGTGCTGTTGCCCCAGAGGCATCCTTCCAGGCATGGCCGCCCCGCATAGTTGTGGGGTTGCGATTGGAAAGATCTTTGAGTAGCCAAAAGCCCATGATTGAAGAGCACTGCCAGGACTACTATTTGCAAGACAATTCTTGAAACTGGCAGGGTAGAACTCGCATGGGCGATGCAGGCTATGTAGGCTAGTGACTTTTCAGGGCCACTGTTGAGCTTCTGCTTGCAAGGGCCTGAATCGGGCAGGGATTTCCATGGTTGGACATGTTTGGAGTCTGTAGCCTTCACTTGTGCACCATTCTGCAAAACATCTCCAATCAATTGAGTACCACACTTTCTTATACAGAAGATTTTCAACAAAAACCACCTGTTCATTCAATGTTCAGTGCATCAAGATGTAGCTCGGTTGAACATTTTGTAGCAGAGATTCCTCCACAACCATGGCCAGTCCTAAGCGACTTACATTGTTTTTTTCAACCAGCTGGTCCAGTGCGGACAAGTCTCACAAGTCTCCACCAGCCATGTGGAGTCACACATCTGACTGGTGTGACATAGCAGTAGGAGGGGGACTTAAATTTTCATCAACTTGTAGGAATTTCTAGGATTTCGTTGAATTTCAGAGAATGTCATATGCAATTACAATTAAAGGTGATATTTTGGTTGTTTGCCAAACTCGTTTCTATGACTACGTGCCTCCTTGTGCCTTAGTCTTATCGAAGTTCTATTCGTCAGTCTCTGTTGAAGCTGCAGGCAGTTCATTTTTCATCCCAACTATTACAACGGACTCACATTAGACATGAAAATGCAATAGATGTTCAATGAGATACTGATGTAATGAAAGGTCATGAATTTGACATTGAAAAATTCCTGCATATGATTACTGCATAATGTATATGTAGATATATGCATATACACATGCATCCAGATATCTACAGATTATAGTGGTTTTCTGGACTGTTGCCAGCGTTGGGTTGTTTTCTGGAGTAATTTTCCCTCAGTGACACTGCAAGCACATTCCGCGTCAGATCCGATTCGTCACCTGGCGGTTCAATGTGGTGGGTGACGGTACGTGAGCAATGCGTGGCAGATGCAAAAGAGATATTTTCAGAGATCTTGAAATGTGCGCCAGGTGAACTGAGTCAAGCATCCCAGTTTCCCACAATGTCATAAGTTGATTGAATGCAGCATGGCCCCTTACTGCAAGTTTCTCATGTCGCTCTCAAAAATCACCCTTAAAACTCCGCCCTGCCAGGTCCAAAACAAGGCCATACAAAGTGGACCAAGAAGCCAGGACAGCTCCGGCGTTCACCATTGTAGGGATGGCAGGTTTAGAGGAAACCTTTGTTCCGCAGGACCCAATGTTCATACCATCCGGCGACGGCTGGACATTACTTCCACACGTGACGCCTCTTGATTTGTAAGATATGTGACATTTCATTGTCTTGTTGCATCCTGTTGCGATATATTCAATGCCATGTGCAACAGTTAGACAGGAAAAACATGCGATTTCACCCGGCTGGTGGTTTCTTGGAACCAAAAAACCAACCAAGGAACCTGGGCCTGGAGAGTATCCAGTCAACCGGGACCTCAAGGCTCGGTCCACATTTTTGTGCTTCCAGATTCCCCAACTTCCAACGGCCTCACCGGGCCCTCAACCGACCTCACCGTGTCGCGCTGACAGTCCAATGGCAATGGGAATGGTTTCGCCAAAGCCTTTGAAAAGCGTTTTCATCCAGGGAGCGGCCGGAAACGACCATGAGATTTCCGATGGGTTTCCGTTTTGGGACGTTTTTTTTTTTTTTTGCAGTTTTACCCAAAACGGGACATTTCTGTGCATTTATTGACTGTTTGTATTATGAACATTCGCACTTGGAGGGGTTTTGTGGTTGTAGGTAAGATGTAATTTTACTGTTACTATAAATGTTGTTTTGTTGGGTCTTAGGTTTGTGAATTTGAAGATTCAATGCTTTATTGTCCTCCAGGAGAGCAGGGGCGGCCCCGGGGCCAGCATCATATGCAGGGATGCTTAGTTGGCATTGGCAACAGTGGTTTCGAAAAATGGACTTGACACCCAAAAAGGAGATGCTGAGATTCTGGTGAAATCAAACTGGATTATTCACTTCAACTTCGTTGTCTGTCAGGGGTGGAGGGTCTGATACATTTTGAGTTGGGGGACTGACTCTCTTCAATGAGTGAGGCGACCGAAGGCAAGCTTCCTCATGGGTCTGGATACCCAGTGATCAACGATGTAAGTTGAGGAAGTTGAGGATGGTCATCTTTGGATATTATCTTAGGATTCCCGAAAGCCCCCGATATGGGTGCCAGTGTGGACTCTCAAATCTCACCCTTGAGGAATGCCGCTCAGCATGGTGGGCTAGGTCCTTAATTTGCTTTGGAAGTAGAGTGCTTGGGAGGTCCCATGTTGTGCAAGACGGAGATGGTTTTTGTTGTCTTTTGGTGAAGATGCATCTTGCAGGATTTGCTCTGTAGTACAGCTAAAAGATGCTAATTAGGTGTTAAACCAGGTCGCAAAGCAAAAACACATCCAAAAAACATGATGATCCATCCTTTCAGCTGTACCTTTCTAGCAAAAGCTACAGTTTCTTTGGAGATGTTTGTCACTTGATGAGGTGGAGCATTTCTGGCCGCGCGCGTCGCGAGTTTGGGGAACTCAACACATTCAACACACACATTCAGTCAAGTCGGAGAAAGGGAGCCTGGATCCTGCTTTGGAAGATTCAAAAAGGCAAATGGCTGAAAAGCCTTCAGGTTGAAGACTAGCTTCATATGCCCCATCCTTTGGTACCAACGCGGGATCCTCATGATGGCCCCTGAGGCTAACGTTTTCCACAATACTCTGATGTAGGAGGTTCCGTGGGTGCAAGTGACTTCAGCAGAATTTGGGTAATGTATGATATTGCATATAATAGTTAAAAGTTTAAACGTATTTTGACATAGTTTGATATAATGATACATGTATAATGTATGCTGCACACCGTTTTTAAACAACATTTTGATAAACACACATACAAATGTGTATATGATCATCTCATATGAGCCACTGTCAAAATAAGCGAGGCCCCCTTTAGTAAGGAGGGGTTGAACATGGTGCATCGGTGCATCGCCTGAGAAGTTGAAGATTCCCCAGGCAGAGGGCATTATAAGTAACGGAGTAATGTTGGCTTATGTGACGATTTCTTCACAAAATTTTGGTGCAAAAGCAATCAAAAGCAATGGATTTTGATTGTGAAGGCACCTGGACCTCAATTTTGTTGGAAATTCAGAATGTCATCCCTTGCAGGTGTATACTACGATGGACGAAGGCCATCGGCTCCTGACGCTGGATCTCTGTTGAGGTTCAAATCAAAACTATCAGATCGACCATAGTAGGACCGTACGACATAAATACATGCATGCATACATGCATGCATGGTACCATGCATACCATGCATACCATGCATACCATGCATACATGCATGCATGGTACCATGCATACCATGCATACCATGCATACCATGCATACCATGCATACCATGCATACCATGCATACCATGCTACCATGCATACCATGCGTACCATGCGTACCATGCATACCATGCATACCATGCATACCATGCTTACATGGCAATGCATACATGCAATGCAATGCATACATGCATGCAGACATACAAACAATACAATACGAACAATACAATACATACATTCACAACACACTGATCCTATAGTATACCTACTAGTAGTATATACTATATATTGGTTTCCTAGTTATTTTTCCCAACTCTTTTTGAACTTCAGGCATTTTGAGGCCAGAGCCCCCCTGGCATTCGCCGTTGCCATGGGGATGACACATTGCGCTGCCTTTGGGCAAGCGCCTGCTGGGTGTGGAGGATCCTGGCTCCTCGTTTTTCTTTCGCAGTTGTTTTGGGTCAGTATAGGGATGGAACTTATGGAACAGGAGCCAATATGTCAAATGTTTTGTTTTTTTTCATTGGGAATAGGATGTGAAATGATTTGAAATCCGAATGTTTCTTTTTTTAGAAATGTTTATTGAAGCAACTATTCGTAGTATGTAATTGTAGACGGACTGCAGGACAAGTGATGCAAAGTTCCAAAACAACATTAGATGAAACATGTTGAGGTTCTTTTTTCGCTGAGCTGGCAACCTGCAACTTGCTCATCAAAAGACCGTAGTTGTGAAACATACGCTGATTTGAAGGCCAGGATCAGCCACACCATAGTTTTGATTGAAATGCATTCAACATCTCAATCTTCCACCCCCACGTTTTGATAGTCGTCTTCTTGACTGAAGATGACTTTCAGAACTGTGGAAGAGATGATGGCAGCCGCTTGGGACCCATTGTGCGGTTTCACTCTGCCCGGAAGAAATTGAAAAACAGCACTGCTCACGCGATTTTCGAACGGCTGTGTGCAAGCCTTTTCAATGATACAGATTCTTCGCTAGGGCTGGGTGCGGAGTCTGCCGCTTAAGCGCATTTGGTGCCATTAAGGGTCATTTTGCCTCGCAGAGACTCCTGTGACTGTGGGTTTTCGTTCTGTTTGTACGGCAAGAGAAAGATCCAAAGTGGCACCTCGTTCAGGAACATCGAAGATGTTTCCTGGCAACGCGAGTAGTTCACAGGGTGTGGCTCAATAGGGTGTCATGTTCTGCAGCTGGGGGAATTTAGAACGGTTTGTGAACTATGACTATAACGGAGTTATTTCATGTTATACAGTAAGTAGTTCACCCAGAATCATTTCAGCAACACTCTGTACTGTGTCAATGTTTCAATGTTGACATCCTTCAACGGATCATCCTGTGATAAGAGGTTTAAAGTGCATAGGGATTGCCCGATTGTGCTTAACAAGGCTGATTGCTTTCGGTGTGGCAACTTGGCAGATTGGTAGGGCACCTTTGGAAACTGCACCATCCAAGCACCAACAGCTGACGAAATTTGCCAGGCTTTTTTCATTTTGAAAAATAAGTTTTGGGCCATGAAAGAAAGTCATGGAGTCAGTGATTTTCTCCATCTTGACGACCTCAGCACTTAGCTCATAGAGTACATTTCTCGTGGTCGTCCGAGTCGTCACTCCGGTGCCATCAAGTGCCCGGGTGTGGCGTGGTCAGCTGCAGGAGTGACCTTGGGTGTTTTTCGGCGGCTGAAGATCACAGAGATGAAAGTAAGACAACTCCTAGGTGTGAAGCGGGTGACTCTGCTACTTTGAATATTGTGAAGCTACATCTCTTTCTTTTAAGTTGTGGCTTTGGCGAGTCACACTGAATGCGGAATTAACCAAGGAATACATCACATTTGTAATTTGATATAATTTATAATATATGATTTAATTATGTATATACATGTTTAGTAGATGTACAGTATATGGTGACCGTCCCCCCCAGAAGCTGAGCATATATACATATATTACAAAATTATACTACTATACATGCAGTACATAGTAACTATGTGATTGCATGCGATTCCTCTTTGATTCCATTAATCAGGCACCCCTGCGAAGAAGCCACGTAGCGTTGGGCAGCTCAATAGATCCGATTTGGTGAAGTGCGAAGGGACCGAACCAAGATGGGCACAGTGCAGAGGTACCTGAAGCTCCCAGCTTTGCTCAGCATGAAGATCATGCAGGTGCCAAGCAATTCCATGTTTAACCGTGGCCGTGTGGAAGTCGGCCCTGATGTTTTTTTTTAAAGCCTCGCTTTGCTCAAGTGTTGCTTGCACTATCTTGCACTTTTATTGCACTTGTTCATTTCTTTGTTGTTCTTTATCTTCAATTGTGATTGCATGATTGCACGGATATCACAATGCGTCCACAGACTTGGGTATGTTTTCTGTTTGTGGCCACCCTTCCGCCCAGCTGTGCGAGGCGAGACGGTTCATCTTTCTCACGTTGGCAACGGTGGCGGCTCAATCTGAGGAGCTCTCACCATGGAGCAATTCTGCCTCAACGCCAATGGCCCCCGTATAATAGGTAAAAAACACTGAAAACATGAAACGCATATAGATATACACACACAGATCTATTGCCTAACCAGTCTTGAACACTTACATATGATTTGATACTTATGATGTAGAAGATTCAATCTGAGTTTTTTAAGGGGGTGGGGCCCTGAGGAGAACTTCACCAATTACAGCCACCTTCAGTGCACCTTCGCCAACTCCAATGCGAACATGACCCATATGAGCCTCTCCGCCTGAGCGATTTTGTGGAATTCCGGGGGAATTTTAAGTTTGGACTAAAGAAAACAGAGTTGGGAAGGCGGAAAGTTCAATGAAACAAAAGGATACAAAAGTAAGCGTAATTGAGGAATTGATACCAAGGATGATTCCCAAACCTGTGAGGAAAAATTGATGTTGCTTGGTCTTAAGGTGGATTTGAATATGTAGTAACACACAGACAAACACACTGGCGCAATCGCCCTGCTGCTTCATCCGATGAGTTTTCCATGTTCTTAGCCCTTACTGGTTTCATGTTGTTGTCAAAATTCATAGCTCATTTGCTGTACGCACCAACCGCACTCAGTTCATATGGTGCAAGATTTGCGATCCGTGAAGCTTGCTGCTCAGTGAATTGAAATGAATTGAGTGACTTTTTCCCTAAAGTTTTTGCAGAAATCAGGTCCCATCTTGTCCCTTTGACTTCTGAGGTACGCTCCACACATGATGGGTGCTAGCTTCAACGACAAGTACAACTCGTTTCTTGGGATCCAAATGCATTTTCAAGGTTGAACTGTAAGGATGGGAATTTGATAAACAAGTGAATCCAACCAAAAAATCAGATAAAGGTTTGTTGAACATTGTTTTAGACTTACTTAGTTTGTATCAATATTTTGGATCCGCGTTCTTTTAAAAAATGCCTTGCTACAACCAAGGTTTCTGTCCAGTTTGTATCGTCTGAACCTTAAGATGCAGCAAATTCAACATTTCCTGGCATTTTTTGTTGGACACCAATTTAAGAGATACCTTTTCATATAGTCAACTTCCAACCAACTGTACTTTTCAGGTGCCATTTGTGTTTTTTTTTGGAGGCTATCCCCCCGGTGATACCCAGTGGCTTCTGTGTTTGAGGTCGAGATCTTGAGATAATGGTGATACACTCAGATGACTCGATGGCTTCGACTTGGTTGTTGGATATATTAAAGGTAGGTCGTAATAACATCTGGAATCCAGCAATATTAAGTTATCAATTGTCCAATTTTTGATGATTTTCGTATACTTGGCAGATATTGGCATCTGGTCTTTGATATGACCTTGTCCAGGCGGTAACTCTGGGTGCGAACACCATCCGAATGGTGGCACCGGACTTTGCCGGGTTGTGCTGCTGGATCACAGAGATGTTGTTGTTTTCATGTCAGGCATTTTTTTGTATGACATGAGATCGCCAACGTCAGAAACAAGTTTCGTTCTTACATTGATAGGGGTGAGATTGTCCCTCGTCATTGTGAACATCACATTCCCCAAGCATAGACATACTGTATGTGGAGAGTTGTGTCAAACCACTCAATGTTGGTCAATGGTTGGCAAATTTGCGATTGGCTTGATGCTTCACGATATTGGTATACAGGGATGATGCACTGACGTGGTGCTTGCTCCAATTGGAATCGTAAGGCATTCTCCGCTCACTTCGGCAGGATTTCTTCTTGCCGGACGTTGGTACATGGAAACCATTCTTGGATGAGTGCAAGAGGAAGAACCTTCAAGTGATTCCAACGCAGAAACACCCAGTGATTGGAAGTCAGTGCTTGAATTTGCCCGGGTAAAGGACGGTAAAGGATTTAATTAATCACCAAACTACTATATCGTTCTCAGAGAAGGATGTTAGTTATGTTAGTGCTTCCAAGCTTAACTTGAATTCACTTGCCCAGGTTTTGGGGATTTAAAGGATATTTGAAGATCCCAGCAATTCAAAGATTGCACCCTTCGACTATGAGCCAACGCGGATGCCAGATTTCCTTTCAGAGTTTCCGGGAGGGGTTCTGGATGGGTTTTTAATCATTGACAAATCTCCATGATTCTGACAGATGTATTCTTTCAAGGTGTTTTCTTGTATATTGTGATACCGGTGATACGTCATGATCTATCATGATTTATGTAGCATACCTTTTGTGTGTCCCAGATCTAGGTCTGAGCTGTTAGATTACCGGGGGGCGTTTTTGAGGTTCTCGGTGTACCACTACTTGGCCGAAGGATTGGCAATGACCCCAGGT
Source organism: Breviolum minutum Mf 1.05b.01 (assembly GCA_000507305.1). Lineage (NCBI taxonomy): Eukaryota > Dinophyceae > Suessiales > Symbiodiniaceae > Breviolum > Breviolum minutum. The sequence continues at coordinate 111,635 of DF240188.1, forward strand.
TTCAAGCAAAATCCAGGATGTATAGACGGATATCAGACGTCTATTCAGTGAGATCATGATTCTTAACATTTGAGTCTGGGTGAGATTTTACTCGCTGATTTACTTGGAGGATGCGCTCCTTTAGCCCCCCCTCATGGCAGAGGGTAACAACTCCTTAAGACCAAACTAGGAGAGCCAACTGAAACAAAAGGAGACCATGGAACACAGCAGAAACATGAAGAAACGGTATGGTACTGTTGATGGAAGAAATCCTGCACCAGTTGATAGGTAGTTTATCCCATTATCTACAGGGTTTTATACATCCCAGGTGGTGCAGGATTTCTTCCATCAACAGTAGCTAGAACGGGTTTAGGATTTAGTTGGACAATGATGCCAAGGTTCAGAAACTGGCTCAGGCATTTCAAACTTCGGCCATTTGCGATCCATATGTATTCTGGACCAGTGGTTTTGAACATTTTTGGTTTGAACGTTTTTGAGATACATGATATCTTAACTTAACACATCTTCCATCTTCCTATAGATCCCTTCCTCATCCTTTCATCAATCATCCCGTTGTGCCAGCCCACCTTGTGAAAACATCTCGAATGCATTCCCAGGCTGCCAGTGAGATGGAATCGTTGATTCAAGAGTTCTTTGGCTTTGAAGTCATGTGACTCATGTATACTCATGTGATTCGTCACCCCAACAAAAATAAAGAACAGTAGTAGTTACGAGCTGTCCGATTTTTATGTGTTTCCATTGGATTGCCACTCTTTCATGCTAAATTATGCTCATTGGATAATTGGACCAGAGGTCATACATTTTGCTTCTTTTGCCGGTTGGAAGCCTTGAGGATTCCCATGTTTTTTTTTGAAGATGTGCAGATGAGAGCCGCCACGTGAATGAAGTGTAGAAAATCAAGGACGTCTCTGTTTTTGTTTAAATGTGTTGTAAAGTCAAAAGTTGCAATCAACACATTTTCACCCAGACCTTGCAGTCACATCATGTCATTGCACGGGGGGAAAGACAGTGCCAAGCCTTTAAGGAAATTTGGCAATTTCATGAGGCACTTGGCGGAACGGTAGAGGGAAGGGCAGGGACACAGGCGGTTTAGATAATTATTACATTGTAAGCAGTGCAAGTGTCCTCAGATCAGAGATTTGGCAAAGACTTGGTATTGTCATGTACGCTTCAGGAGAGTACATGTCCTATTGTCGCCTATTGTATAGACTTATATTTTGCTTCTTCAGGTCGGAGTGGTCCGTTTAGAACATTGTTTTTCTGTAAATATCTATTTTGTTTTCAAAATGTTTTGTTGAAAGCATTCATTGGAGAAATGTGGTCAGCATGTGAAACAAAATTCCTCCATGACTCTGAGGTACTTCATTTCAGGTGGTGGTGCAGTGCCTTTTGGCTCGCACCCTTGCCTTGCGACAGGGGGCAAACTTCATGAGAGTGTCAGGGCTTCTCAGTATGAATCCAAGGCTTTGCTCCCAGGTCGTCCTAAAGAGTTTCAGAATTTGGTTGACCAAAAAGTAACTACCTTCGTTGGGTAGTTGCTGTGTGTTACTCTCTTTCATCCATTGAAACCATGTAATGAAGCCATTCATTGGGAGTTTCGCTTCAGGTGAAGTTTTGGAGTGTTGGGAAGCTCGGTGGTTACAGAAGTCATCCATAACCAACAAGTTAGCCACCCATAGCCAGCCCACCAACCAGGATCTCGGGATTTCGAACACAAGGTGTGAAATAGGTTGATATAGCTGTGGGTGGTGACCTCTTGCCAATCTATACTCGTGATATGTCGTGATAGAGAAGGGTGATGACAAAACATTTGGTGTCATTATTAGCATTCCCGAGCAGCTAATTATTCACACTGCATTATATACGTAATTACATACAAATTCTACATATCATATATGGAATCATATTCTAGATTATGAGCTTTATTCGCATTTAGCTATCCACCCTTCAGCCTTTCACCTTTCACCAGATCAGTGGTCTGCCCACGGTGGAAAGCCTTGTTGGGAGCTCACGCCTGCTTGATCAAGGGTGCGCAGATGCCAGATACCGGGTTTTTGGATAACGACGTGGTAAACTTCTCAAATATGCAACATGTTGCAAGATTGCAATAAGTTTCAATCATAAGAACTTAGTTGTAAGCCTTGCTCTCCTCTCTCTCTCTCTCTCTATCAATTGAAAGTGAATGCTATGGCTGTCCATGATTTGCCCAATTTATCCATTGAGCACTCCAATCAAACCATGTGTCCACGCTGAATGACAGGTACAGCGCAGCAGACGACACAGCCCTTATCGAGCGGCGGTTCACAAGGCAAACCAGGGATCCTGCTGTTGAATCCTTCCGACGCTTTTGACAGAAGTGTTTCAGAAGCGACAGCTCCACTCACTGAGGGGCTGACATTGACAGGGGACAAAGAATTCTCTTCAATGTTCGTAATTACTTCGCTACACTGTTATCATATCGGTTGACTTGATCACCAATCTCCTGAGTCCAGGATTGCTCTTCGCGCCATGTACAGCTGCATGCGTCAGTTGTTGGATGGAAGCGATGCTGAGGAGAATGGCTTATTGTGGTTTGGGTGTTGGTTTCCGATGGGTCAAGTCCCCAAAATTGCGGGCTTCAACATCACTCAAATGGAATTCCCAGAACATCTATATAGAAGTAGAGGCGTTGAGATAAGTTGAGATGTTTGGAGTGATAGTGACAAGAATTTCATCAGTCTGGCAAGTCTGGTATTTATAGTATTCTTGGGCTGCTTGACAACCGTAAGGTGTGACCTTTCAATCTGTTATGGTATCTATATAAATATATATAATTTTGTATATAGAGTATCGGTATGCATAAGGTCCATGATGCACCGCACTTCAACCAACGATGCCCGAAGTTGCGGTTTAGCAAGTTTGAAACTTGGATTCGGCCAGTCGCGTGGAGCTGACAAAATAGCAGTGGCTATTGATCTTAGCTTTCCTGCAGCCACGGTGAGGGGGCCTAAAGTGAAGCTGGTCGCCATCAAAAACATCCGAGAAAAAGAAAACACATGTGGATCATCACGGAGAATTATGATTGCATTCTGAGAATTTGATTGCAAATATGTCGTGATGTGGATGAAGTGGCATTGGTCAGTTGAAGTAAGATGACTGAGTTCTGGAAGTTATGCTCCCAGAAGGATGGTAAGGTAAATATCCCTTGGTTGCTCTTTGAACATCATTTCTAGAATGGGATGGAGAATTCTAATCATTGCAGCAGGCGGACTGTGATGAATGGGACAATGGCTGTGGAAGAGTTTCTGAAACGTTCTGACGGATTTATATACATATACACATACAGCAAACTGACTGGTGGATTGTGATGGGTTCATTTTGTATTTCTCAGTTTCACCCCCAAAATAGGGGTGAGATCTTCAATTTGACATCAATTTTTAAAGGTTTTTTCGAAGCACCTGGGGAGCCAACAAAAATCAACAACTTGTTTGTGAAAAGATCTCCCCTCAAGGATCTCTTGGCTTTGAGGTTGGTACACCTGCCTTTCTGCCAGGGTTTGGAAACTCAGGTGATCGGAAAATTCCACGAATTTCCGAACCCCCCCGAATCAGGTCTCTGAAAGTTTTTTTTCTTCCGAACTTTTTTTTGCGGAGATTTTTCATTGATAGTTTTTGTGTTGGGGGTTTGTTTCCAAAAACGCAAGAACTCTAAACTTTACAGCTCGTTTCACCATGTGTTGTCTTAAACCTATGGGGGATATTAAGAGGTCGATCTCGGTGAATGTCGCGGCCATTTTTACAGCTTTTTCCATACCTGGATCAAATTTCTCCATGATATTGGGTCGTCAGAAGACCGGAATTTAAGTTTTGGACAATGGGTATATTTTATTTGCACAGACTACAATAAAAGATCTGACATCAAATAAGATGATTCTTTTTGAACTATTCGTATCCTTGGCTTTGATTCATCCAAACATGAAACCGTTTTAACACCTCTTGGGGTTCCACCAGTGACTCACGGCCCGCATGGCCTCCGAAGCTGAAACATGGACACAATGTCTGACTTGGAAGATGCTGGGCGATGCCTCCAATTTGTCGTTGATGGTTTACATGTTACTTGTGTCTACTTGCTACATAGGATATTCAGTGATATCAACATAAAAGGTGGAATTGGTCTGATGAGTTACATAGAAGTTGCTTGCCATGTCTTTGTGAGTACACATGCAATGCAGAAAAATAGAATGATACAAGATCATGAGACCTGATACCATATTTGTAGGTACAAGTACCCTCGGATGGTACATATATTTCCTACTTGTGCACGTTTCACATCGCATAATTTTCCAAAACCCAAATTGTGATCCATGTACTTCCACATTTTTGGACAGACACCACGTTTCCATCTTGCTCCGGTGTTTTGGACCAAAACAGGTAAAAGTAGAGCCGTGCATAGCAATGGGTCGGTATTTGCTAGTTGCAGTTAGTGACCAAAATTCAGAGGATCCCAGTTTGGGTAATTCAAGAAGCAGAAGTTGAGAAGAGATAAAAAATGAGAGCCTTTGATGTCACCTATGTCACTAGGACGGTCTTGTCATCCCAGCACTTTTTTTAGCTTAACGATGTGATCTTCACCTTTGTCACTCACATTGGATGACCCTTCCCAGACCTTTTGATGCCATGCTATGCCGCGCTCAGGAAAACCTTCTACTCCTCAGTCCAGGAGGTCCGACGCTTGCTGGAGGACAAAGCAGATCCCAATTGCCGCTTCAGGTGTGGCGGAGGAAGTTGTCGAAACGCAGGATGGAATGGTATGGATTGCGTGAAACGTATATTCTGAGGATTCAGGATGGAATTTTTGGAGCCATGTTTTTGCAGAAAATGTACTCCACAGTTAGTCGAGTAGGGCCAGTTGTCTTCGTTCAAGCTCGATGCGCCGCTTGTACATTTTCTTCGCCATGTCTTACCTGAGATTTATAATCATATCTATTATCTATACGTATTAAATCATGTATTTTTGCAGCGGATGGCGAGGGGTACTCCTGCAGGTACAAGCTGGGCAGCACAACCTTTGAGGGTACACCACTCACCTATGTGGTGAAGCTGAATCAACCGAATTGTCTAGATGTTTTGCGCCTACTTCTGGAGGAGGGGATGATGAGACACCAGATCCAAATCTGTGAAGTCTCAGTGAACAGCACGTCATGCATAAGGTCACTAGGCAGAGTGTTGCTAGTTGTTGCATCCGGCAGGGACAATCTTGCCTTTTGCTTTTTAGATTAAAGTAGAATCATGAGATGTATTGTGTATGTATGTGTATATATATTTAAAAAAATATATAAATACATGGTACACCTATACACTATACATATATAGATAGAGTTACTGGGTTACAAACATCTTGCGCTCATCTCCGGTTCAGATTTGTTCCATCAGTCGCGTATATCTACCATGTCATGTGGGAGTCCAAGCCTTCGCTAAAACAGCGTTGGAGGAAAAGGCCAACGTGGGATCTCAGTACTGGATGAAGTTAGGCAGCAGCGATGTCTACCACGGCGTGGCAGTTTGTGCTGCTTGCGCCTCGGGCAACATCTCTGTACTGAAGTCACTTGGTTACCGAATGGTGACTGGGGATGTGGGGATAAGGTAGCAAACAAACTGCAACAATTGGTAATATTATTTAGTTTTCAAACCATTTCCAACCCACTAATTTTGGGATCAATCATTCTGTGCCACAGCCAAATGTCAAGACGGTTTGATTGGATCGACAAGTGCAACATGAAAGCCCAAGGCTGGTGGAACTGAGACGCTAAGGATCCAAATCACTTCTTTTCAAGACTTCTCATACCTTCGAATCATTCTCTTGATCTGAGGTTGCTGCAGGAGCATGATGCAACGCAGATTTGCTTAGTCTCTTTTTGCGGCCGATTTCCATATTCGTTTCCTAGGTAGGAACTTCCATCCCAAACTTCTGACGTATCAGAAGGATCTGAACTGAGATACAGGGCTTTGTTTTTCCTTTGTTTTGTGGAGAAGATGTACCAAGTACATGCAAGTACGCATCCTAGCATACCCCACACCCTTTCGCGAGAATGCTACGCCATCAGCACCTCAATGTTTCTATGATACCCTTGGGATGATAGCAAAGAAAGCAACGAATTTGGAACATAATTTTGCCAATCAGCAGCGAGGCGCCATTGTCTGGACGATTGGGCTTGTTGAATCATCAGCCCAACAGCACCCTTCTTTACGAGGCAAGACGAAACCGATATTCAAACCAACTGAAATGAAAGGGATTCTCATCTAATGACATGAAAAAAAAGATTCACAATATGGATTTAATTACATGGAAAACCTATGATTTACCAGGTGTTTCACCTGGGATAAAACCCTGTTGGAAGGCTACTTGTTTTGGCCACGCAGATGTGGTCCAATATCTCTTGGAACAGAAGCACGACCCTGACGTTCAAGTCACCTGCCATGATGATCTGAAACAGAGAACCATCATCGAGACTGCGGCCGTACTGGGTCATGAAGAGGTCATGAAAGCCCTGCTTGCTACGAATGTGCAGACACTTTTCTGCAAGATCAGCAAGATGGGTAAGCTGAGGAATTCCTTAGGGTTATGCTGAAAAACGTTCACGGTGCGGATCGTCAACAAATGTATGCAATATAAATGTGAATGTATACTGAATGTATATGAAATTATATAACGATATCATAAGAGTGTTGCTCGACGATTGCACATCATTCCATAATAATATACTGCAAGTCTGCATGCCAATGTACAAATCTGTTAAAACGTGGACACCATAGGAAACAGACATGGCGGGGTGGGTGGGATACCAGGAGATATGGAGGGACAAAATTCTCGAGGATCACTCAAGATGTTCTTCGAGCAGCCATTGATGGAGGTCATCAAGAGATTCTCAAACAGATCGTGAAGGACGGAGCTCAGATGTTCACACCATCCTTTGTGCTTCACGATGCTTGGGTTGATGTTTCTATTGCAATTTTCCAGCAAGAGGTATTTTTGTTGTTGGGCCGTGAACAATTGATTTCCTGGTACAAATAAAAAGTATCTATGTATATATATATATACTACAGCTATTTTGGAATCTCAAGGATTGGTTTTCAGCGCGTTGAACGCGGTCGAATTGTTTGGGGTCATAGAGTCCAATCCATAAAGTCATGACGCAAGATTTAGTTGGAAAGAACTGATTTAGACGATTTTGTAACATTTGTTTGTCGTTCGAGATCCATCACGTTTTTTCAATCACCAGAGTGTACTAGAAAAAAATTGAGCGTTCGACCCAAGGAAGGGGAAAAGATCAGAGCCATTGATTATGTCTTTGCCAAGCGAAATGCCATGCTTGTGGCCGCAGCACCTTTTGCTTTGCGTTAAGGGGAGGAAGGTGGTGACTTGTGACTCCTTGTGTCAATGGTCTCTGTGTGGTTTGCAAATGTAATATAAATATATGTCAGGAAACTGGCCAAGCGATGCCGAATATGTAATGCCTCCAAATTTATGTAAATACGTGCCTGAAAATGGGTGACAGTTGGTTGGTAGAGACCCTTGGAATTCCTGAATCTTCCTGAGTTTTTCATCTGATCATCATTGATCATCTCAGGTAGCCCAAGGCCTTTGGTGCCGTGTGACTGCAGTGGATAACGTTTGGGGCATGTCCGATGAGTTGAAGGAGGAATTGGAGAAGATCACGTTTTTTTGACCGAAAACCCACATGTTTGCTGTTTTCCCAACAGACGTTTTTTTCGACATCTTGGAAACTTGCAGTTTTCGACCACCAAATCGACCAAGGTTTTTTGATCTTCTTCGATTTCTGGACACACCGGATGCTTGGCAATGTCAATGTTGTAGTACACGTGATTCTAGAGGCACCAATTTTCTAGTTTTTTGTATACCAATGCTTCCTGAAAGGTATCACTTGTAGATGTTAACCACTGAACTAAAAACTGGTGGATCCATCAATTAAAGCTTCATCATTTTAGTCATTTTATGTCATCTATTTTTCTACTCAGGATGCCCACCAGATTCTTGGTGTGGTTTTTCGCAGATACGAATGTCAATATCGGGATCCAAGGCGCCAGTCCCTTGGAGTAATGATGGCGATGATGATTGAACAAGCGTAGGCTTCAACCATCTAATGGACAGTGGGGGGTTTATAATTTCCATTCATTTCTACTTTTCTCCACAAAGAGTGACTCCAAGAAGTGTCTCTAATATCACCTTGCAGCCACTTCCAACATCTTGCAGCAAATTCACCAAAAACATCCATAAACATCGAGCTTGTGGCATGGCAGAAAAAACCCCCGAAACCGCCCACTTTTCCAAAATGTGTCACGGTTTGAAGGAGTTTTTGCCCACCAAGCAACGCAGCACATGCTTCCGCTACTCACACGACACTTGTTTTTTTCCACAGCTGAAGAGCAAAGGCTTTGGAAGATTGCAGACATCGGAGACGGAGATCTCAATGTGGCATTAGGTCCAGCCAAGGCCAAGTTGTTCTAATATCGATTTCGCATGTGACACCAAACGGTAGATGATGGCATTGGAGTTGGGTACAACACTTGCAAGGATGGATGCCTTTTAGCAATGTCTTTTATGAGTAACTTGTAAACTTGTATTGTTGCGCGTTTACAGGATACACACATACACAATTGAGTGATACTAATTGTTCTTCCTATGTCAGGTGTTCCTAACTAGCAGTTTGCATTGAGACTCCATGAATTTTTCATTACATCTATAAATCAATTTGCCCCAGTCTCATCCTTTCGATATCGCCTCATCCCACGTTGATTCAGCTTCATACACGTTGGATGACCGATGGGCCAGGTGTATTTCGACGATCGGCCCATCACACCGGGTTACCAGAAATCCACGGAGGAAGCAGCTTTTGAACGGCGCTTGGGATTCCATTCCACCTATGGGAAGCAGGTTGGGTTGGGGTCCAAAGATGCTTCAAGGTGATGTATTAAATATACATATATCACAGTGTGTATTCATATTATTATAATTTGTTATGTATATATATATATATATCTGTACATACGCATGTATGAATATGAATAAATACATATTATATACATCAAAACATCACATCATAGTAATATTGGCTTTATCAATCAGTCCCATAAGATGTGACTACTGAGTGACAGGGGTGGGGTTCCCGCACAAGTTCTGCAATTCGTACAGGTGCCTGCAGAGGTCTTCTATTGCTCCTTTCCATGGCTACATCGACATCCAGAGGCTGACGGGAAGGATAGACGATGGACCTGGTCGACATGTTAACGATGTGTCATACCAAGGTTTTTGCAGGATCATTAAATTGATGATATTTTACAGTATATTATTTGATGATAGTTCTGATTGGATGTAAGGGTGCTTTCGATCTGGCTGTTTCGAATTTTGGGTCGACACCTTTTCGATGCGAATGTCAGGTGCTTCGCATTTTGGCGTCGCAACGCGACTTGTTGCTGACAGTGTGTGCCGATGTGAATCATCGTTATTTTCGATTGATATATGCCTCCATCTTCATGGTTAAGCACAGAAGTAAGACGGGACTGCCCTGTGAAGATTGCAACATACAAGAAGATCATAGGCTCACAAGCCGATGGTTTTCTCTGATTTTCGCATGTTCTGTTGGGAACACTGCCTTTTCAATCATCTCCAGAATGCAAATATTTGTGTGTTGAAGAGCCTGAAAGCCGCTCCTTGTTCCATTCTGTGACCCAGTTTTGTGTCCCTCCAAATTATTGTAGTATATAGTATAATAATATATTATCATCCTGCAATGCTGTTACGCATAGCACTTCCAATCTTGAATCCGTATTGAAAGCATTGTAGCTTTTGCAAGGAAATCCTTCTGCCTTTGATGAGAAGGGAGCTCGTGCTATTGTGAGAGTTGCATGGGAGGAAGCCAAACTGAGACACAGCATCTCCTTTGCGTTGGAAACTTGGATCGCAATCCATTGGGATATGAGACTGTTGGGGATGTTGATGGGATGTAGGACCGTGGGACGTGATGCAACCAGACTTGGAACACCTGTGAAGGCGCTAGATGGACGGCCAGAAATGCTTGAATTAAGATATCATTGAAGTATTGAAGTATTTGATCCATTGAATTCTCAGGATCTACTTGCAGCCTTGCTTTTCTTTGACCTTGCCTTGGTACTGAGCGGTGAGCATTGGTGGCTAAGACTGCACTGAGTATTCTTTCCTACGCTTCATTCCATGGCAGCGTCATTGGCCAAGCATCAGGTGGCAAAACCAAAAGTGGCATCCTCCAGTGATCCTAACCTTGCTCTTCCTGATTTGGATCAAGCACCTTATCTGCACATTCAACATCGTTTTCCATCTTAGCATAGCTTTGGGATAAACATTTCCATTCCATGTTCACGATGATTACCTGATGGCTGCTCCAGGACTTTGATTTGGGAAATGCTACAAATCTGGGGATTCCAACTGAATGGAGCCTTGGAATCCAGGCAGTTTGAACAATCAACGGAGAGGATTGATTCAATGGCTGAAGCCCAAAATGGTTATCCCCTCCATCGATGCTGAGGATCGGGAATGCTTTACCTCGGATCCTTGACCAAATTCATCCAAACTCTGCAGATGGCATGGCATGTCATAGCAATACAATATAATACTCCAGAAGATTGAGCACAACACACAGAGGTATATCTTATTTTCAGGAAATGTGCGCATAATATACATATACATATATACAATTCTACATAATATACACATACCTTATTGATATGCCTTGTCCTCATGACACTTCTTGAGCCCTGAAAAGCCTTGGACGATTTTGTATTTGTGGCCCCTGGATGAAGCAATGCGGTCCGTTTCTGTTGACATTCATCGCAGCAGAGGATCCATGGAAAATCTGGCAGATATTCTTCGCATTGTCCTCACAGGTCACCCGATTTGGGGTATTTGGGGTACAGAGAATAGCAAGGGTTCAGCATGATTCAGCCACCTATTTTGGGCTCCTAGGAAATCAGGCCAGAACTAGCCCAGTCAATCTAGGCAATTGGCTTGCCAAGCCAAAGTGTGACAACTTCCCATAGCTATTTTGATGGAGGTGTAAGTGCTCAATGAGCTTCCCTGCGATGTTCAGATCTTCAGGGTTTTGTGTTGACTCTTACCCCATCCCCTGAATGCTTGACATGGGGAAAGAATGGAGCTATGTGTGTCCAGTTTTCAGCCTGGAATCGCCGTAAACCAGCAAACCAGGTGTGATGGGGGTGATTATCACAACAGATTGGGAGCTTGCACGTGGACAGTTCCTTGGGGAGTGGGTTTGGGATGGCATTGGGTGGGAGATATTTATCATCATCGGTTTCCCAGAATTGTGGAAGTAGATGGCGATGGAAGTAGAAAAAAGGACTAGCTATTGTAGAGGAAACTAGTCTTGAAGGCTTGAAGGTACATATCTTCCCATTATTTTCGATTTCGGTGATTGTTGGAAGAGTAAGCTAACTCTTTGGTGTCAAGCTCTAACTCTGGTTCTTGATCTTCGAAGAATGTTTTTACATGTTTTTACCATTTTTTGTCCAGATTTGGATAGGTAATTCCCACAAGAATTGAATTTGTGTGTTGAACACCTGCTTAGATTGCTGAGAATATAAGCATGAGGTGCTTTTGTTTGGGACTCACTGGGATTGCTAGTTACTTGGACCTTTCCTACAGTGGCTCAGCCAATCAGCCAAACCATTTTCGTTGCTTTCATCTCACGGCTTGGATCTACAGACCACCCAGTAACAGTCACAATGACTAAAGGTTTAGCTTGGGATTCCCGAACCCCCCAAAAAAATGTCATCAATCATCCTGGTGGTGACCCTTTCATCCTTGGAGGGGGTAGATCCAACTGATACTGTTGATGGACAAAATCCTGCACCACCTGGGATGTATAAAACCCTGTAAATAATGGGATAAACTGCTTATCAACTAGTGCAGGATTTTGGCCATCAACAGTAGCTTTGAACCATTTTTGTATCTCAGGTTATGGCGCGTGGGCTTTGCTACCACAGGTTTTCTATGGTGGCTCCGAGTTCTGAACACAGTGAGACTTGGGTCACGGTGACCTTTGAAACGCCCCGTTCTTTCTGGTGGGGGAACAGAAACAAACATCCTTTTGGCAATGTCTCAAAATTAGGGGGTCCTAAGACACCATGACTTTCACAACAAAGATTTTGTGGTGTGTTTTTTTTGTGTGCCCCCATTTTTGAGACTCATTTTTTTTTCAAGCATTTCCATGCTTTGCAGAAACAAAGCATTTTGGATGTTGATTACGCTCAGGAAAGGCTTCGAAAGTACGGGTGAATCAATGCTACCAATCCTGAAGGCTACCTTTGCGACAGGACCCTTCCTCTTTGTTGTCTTCTGTGGCATGTCGAGCAAGAGACCAACGCTTTGACTTTCAATCTGGTTTGGGGGCAGACATTCAAAATCTTTGAATGGCTTTGGACACATCTTGGACAAATGAAACGGAATTGGGCACCCCAAAAATCAGTTCAGATTCTATTTCTCAAAGGATACTCAACGGGGCACAGGTGCATGGCGTCAACTGTTCCCATTTGCTTCAAGCTTTTTGTCTGAAGAAAAAACCTGTAACATCCTGTACGTTTTTAGGTGTCCAACTTTCGCATGCTTAGAGATAGCTTCCATTCTTGAGGTTTCATTGCTGGATTCTGGCATGTGTACTATTCCTTTGGCTTCTCCCCATGGAAGACTGCTTGGATGACCATGTTCCGTTTGGGCTTTTTGGCAGATGCTGGGCTTCTGTCCCTTGGCAGTTGTAAATGCATGGTAAAATAAATGTAAATCATGGTGGATCCTCCTTCAATCCTTCCATCAAATGAGCTATATATCTACATATATATGTTCCAGGTTCCGGGTCCCCCCCCCTGAAGAGTGGCACTAGCGTTCTACCTATTGGTAGGGATAACTAGTACGTCTTATACTATCCCAGCAGTCCTTTTTAGACTCGCAGATTCGGTCAAGTAACCAATCCTCTCTTGAGCCTACATACGACAAAACACAAGTAGATATTAGACTCTTCAATATACTGTACTGTACCTCCAAAAGAAAAACACAGGCACAAATTCATAAAGAAGAGTCATCTACTGCGTAATGACGCACAATAGGCAAAGCAGCGGAGGCACTAAAAGTTTTTCCTATGTCGGCTCTAATTTACACCGCGGGACATCTAATGTGGTGTTCACACTGCGTCAATGAGACACCGTAAGAAAAATCTTACCTTGGCCAAGACATTATCAGTCCACAAGCTCAACTGTGCCCTACAAAGAAAATCTCAACTAATAGGCTCTTTTGCTTCTGACAAGAAAAGTCCAAAACTGTGTCACCGTGAAAGCTCATCACGGGTGCTCATATTGCCTCAGGAATTGACATTTCGAATTCTCACCGGGAAGCAACACTACCATCACTTCCAAAAGTTTGGGACCATTCAAAAAGAAACTTACACAGAAGCAACAAAAACAAAAACCAGTTCATTTGGTGAGCAAGATTGAAATACGGAACATGACATCGATGGGAGAAAAATGATCACATTGCAACATTCAACAAAAGCAACAATGCCAAACATACACAACTTCAGTTCAGACAAAACCATTTTCTTCCTTGATAGAAAGTCTATGGTCAAATCATCTCATCAGTAGTGCATAGTCACAAAGCCAAAGAAGAAAGAGAGATTCCAGAAGTCAAAACAGCTATCATCTTATCTGATGATAAGTACATAGCCATTTATCATCCTTCAACAAAACATCGCACCGTACTCAGCTCAAGCAACTAGAAGTTATCTTTTCTGGTGAAAAGTATACCTCATGTTGAAGCTCGAGCCTTTCCTTTAGCTTTGTTCTGCTTTTGAATCTCCTTCCTATTGGCTGCCCTCTGCTTCTTCTGCTCCACAGTGTTGAAGGTCCTCTTCTCCTTGTTCGTCATATCAGAAGGTTCAATTGTGACCAACAATGGGCAATGTGCATCCTTGTCCTTCTCACGCAACAACAAAACATCATTTGTCAAATAAAACAAAAGTTCATTCACAGAATACTTGTATTCCAAAAGATCACTGTTGTTGCCATCATGAAAAACCTCATCAGGTGTTGACAAACCATATTCAAAGAAGGTCAACAAACAACAATCGCCAATTTGATCTGTTTCTTGACGAACTTCACGTAGCAGGTCTTGTCTTCCACCAATGGTATCCTGCAAATACTTCAGATCAAGATAGGACATGGAGTGGAACTGGCGGACATTAAAGTCCTTGTTGTTCTGTAGGACATCCTTGAAATATCTGTCCATAGTCTGTTCCATCCTTTCTGTCCAAAATTGGCAAGTCGACATACTGTAAGAACTGTTCAGCTGTTTTCCTGACTTGTAATAACATAAACGATTTGCATCTCCACCAACAATGGTAACCTGGTGACAAATACATTCATAAAGCATGTGTGCAAAGACCTCTCCAGTCACACCATGTGACTTTCCAGCTGAATCGTGATCTACATGGTAGACACATACTCTGGTTACCTTCATTTTGGCTCTTTCCAATGTCACAAAATCTTGCACCGTATTCCTGTCAAAATAACCAGTGCTCGATGATGAATAGGTTTCTCTGTCAATTGCAAGTCCCCAACAAATTTCAAAAATACCAAAGCTGATCTTCCTGTTTGGTCCTGACCAGACATTTTCATCTTTTGGACCTCCAATTTGGACAATGCTGCCGTCCTTTCCTAATCTAGCCAAAACACATAAGTCTTTTGCATCGTTAAAACAAAGACTCCAGCCATGGTCTTGCAAGTACTTCTGCATCAGGATCAACTTGTGGAGGTTCTTCTTCCTNGCATCGTTAAAACAAAGACTCCAGCCATGGTCTTGCAAGTACTTCTGGTGTGGCTCCAAAGTTCCAGCTTCGCACACAAGCATGATGTGTGCTCTCAAATTTTTCAACATTTGAAGGAATAGGTTGTTGTTTTCCTCCACGTGGTCTGGAAACTTTTCCTTTCGGTGTTCTTTATAATAGATCCTGTCCTCATCGACCACACTAGGCAAGCGCCAGTTCATTCCACGTCTCCAGTTACCAAGATTCCACATAAGAGTAGTCAGGGACTTTGAACTGCTTCCCAAAGATTCTGGATTCCTTTCAATCTTCTCACCGCTCAAAAACAATTCAGTAATGTCAGAAATGATGTCATCATAAGAAAATTCATTCTTGGCTGCACCAGCAACCATGTCTCTTAACTTCAACTGCCTTTCCTCAAAGAGTTGCCTTGCAATCCTTGATCGTTGTTCTTGTGGTTCCGTGTTGGCAACTCGAAGGCGATGATCTTCACATCCATAAACAACAGTCTTTCCATGAAAATAGTCTTCAATAGTTGGTGTTAGGAAAAACAACTGCACATAGGTGTCCATGAACTTTTCTTCATCAAACTCAAAAAGACAATGTGGATGTCCAGCAGGATTTGTTGTTCGATACTTGTAAAAATTCAAACTCCTTGCATGTGTCTCTCTAAAATATTTTCCATAGAAACCAAAGTTCTTGTTCTTGTTATATTTATCCAACTGTCCCAACTTGTCCAAAGCACAATCATATGGTTCCTCTTCTGCCATAGGGTCCTCTGTGCGTTGTGGCTTTGGCACTTCAATCTTGACTCTTTCTTCCGGTTCAAGTGGTTCAAGAAGTGACATCTTGTTGGAGTGAAGTCGTTGATATGTTTGTCTTGCTGGTTCCTGAAAGAGTATACGTTCCAAGCTAGACTGTGCAGATGAAAGGTTTTCATCCATCTCCGGCCTCAATGCCTCCATGAATTCACGAGTTGATGTGTGAGAGAAAATATCTTGTTGCTTTCTCTCCTCTAACTCTTCACCATATCTGACTTCTTCCTTTGGTTCCAATTCAGTAAATCTAACTCCTTCTTCATGTCTTCGTTGTCGATTTTCTTCTTCTACTGTGAGGAGGTCATCAATAAATTCCCTGTCTTCAGGTAACATACTTGCAATGAAGTTTGCCATAGCAGTAGGTGCCATTCTTGGACGTGGTCCAAGTCGAGGTGCATCTCCATCTTCATCATCACTGCTATGTGCATATCTATCGAGAATTCCTGAGTTCAAAAGACGGTTTGCACGCTGTTGCTTTTGGGAGGATGTCTCAGAAACATCGTCATCAATTTCAACGTCTCCCTCAAAGTCAGGTGCTTCTTCTTCAGGTGCAAGTGATGCATCAGGATCAACTTGTGGAGGTTCTTCTTCTTTAACTTCTTCCATCTCCACATCTTCTTCTTTTGCTTCAGTTCTTGATCTCTTACCTGTTGGTAAGTCTTCAGGAACATCTGCTGTTGCTTCCACTGCCATCTCACCTGATGGTAAGTCCACAGCTTCAGCTTCCTCAGTGGATTCTGGTATCTCACCTGATGGTAAGTCTCCAGTATCCATTGCATCTTGCGATGATGGGGGGAGATCCTTCCACATAACTGTTCTCTGAAGTTGAAGGTCTTTCTTAGCAGAAAACTCGAGAGTTTCAGAAAGTGGTCTGATGACAACCTTTGATCCAATGGAGTTCACATAGTTGGCATCCTCAAAGGTTCTTGACTGGGTGTTGATCACCAGATGCTTGTAATAGTCATCATCAATAGCTGACCTTCCTTCAATATATTTCCTAAGTTGATTCAAAACAAACTCTGCAAAAGATCCTGGAGGTGGCTTCTCATCTGTCTCCTTCAGTTTTCTTTCAATTGCCCACAAACACAACTGTGGTGAAAACTTGAGGTTGTTGTGGATGTCGAGGCAAAGATTCTCTGCAGTTGCTTCTGTTGGTTCACCAACAGATGGAATTGGATCAACCAAATACCAATTGCCATCATCCTTCTTCATCACAAATTCTTCCCAAAGAGCTCCACAGAAGGAGTGTATACGTAGATATTATAAACACATGTTTAGAAGAACTGCTTCAGCAAACAAATCAAACATCCTTACTTCATATCCATCCTTGTTGTATTCTTCTTCTTCAGTTCTTTCTCGTGCCAATGAAGCTGGATTCCTGTCTTCTGGTCTTGCTGCAAAAGGTTCTGGTACATCACGTCTCCAGCCAACAAATTCATTGTATTGAAGCTTCTGTTCATAGGAGTAGAGTGATACTTCTTGACGTAACCTGTCATCCTGCCTATCTCCCATGCACGAGTGCAAAATAAAATGGCATGACCTGAAAGTGGATACCTTTCCCAGATGTGGCGAGTAATTCCCTGAGAACGAAGATCTTCTTGCTGAGATGTTGATAGCAAATGGTATTCACGAACTATCAAAACGGCCTCACCAAATACATTGGTGATCCGCTCACCCTTGTTGTTCCTCAAAGTCATGATGCCAGATTGGAACAAATGCCAAGGATTCTCAGTGATGATCTGCACTGCCTGAAGTTCAAGCTTGCTTCTTGTACTGAGTTCTTCAACTACCTCAGCTGATGCCGAGCCTGTTGAACCAGAACCAACTACCTCAGCTGATGCTGAGCCTGTTGCTTCTTCAGTAGCAATATAGATATCCACAGGAGTGTTACCTACCTCACTTGTTAGTGAGCTTGGTAGTCCATACGGCATATCA